>CM076572.1:1379121944-1379237715 GCA_034641835.2 Pinus albicaulis
TGTGCAGGAGGAACTTCTTGTTCCCAAAGATGAGCCTCTGGGTGTGGATCAACCACAGGAGGAGATTCATGGAGTGGAGGATTCCACTCATGCAAAACCAAACATCAGAAAAGGCAGAAAGCATACCACAGAAGCTGAGAGACTGAAGCTTGATGCGGCACAGAATGTAGGAGTCCCTACATCACAGCACAGACAGAGACAATCACCTGACTGATATACTGGATACATGGCTCTTATGAGCAAGTGTATCGTGACAGAGCCATTTTCTTTCAAAGAAGCAGTGCAGGAGCCCACATGGGTTGATGCCATGGTGGAGGAGTATGAATCCATTGTCAGAAACAGTGCTTGGGAGATTGTTCCAAGGCCGGTGGGAAAATCAGTTGTAGGATCAAGATGGATCTACAAGGTAAAGCAAGCTACTGATGGGAGTGTCGAGAAGTATAAGGCAAGATTTGTTGCCCGAGGCTTCTCATAGATTAAGGGGATTGACTATGAAGAAACTCAGACCACACATGGCATTCTTCCATACGGACGATCCTTGCTCTCTTAGCACATATGGGTTGGCACATTCATTAGATGGATGTGAGGACTGCGTTCCTTAATAGGATCATTGAAGAAGAGGTGTACATTGAGCAGATTGAAGGATTTGAGATCATCAACAGCGAGTCGCATGTGTGCAGGCTCAAAAGAGCGTTGTATGGGCTGAAACAAGCACCTCGTGCTTGGTACACTCGGATCGACAACTATTTCATTGGACTTGGCTTCACCAAGAGTGAGGCGGATGAAAACTTGTACCTGATTGTGGTGGAGGGTAAGCTTTTAATCATTGTACTTTATGTTGATGATTTAATACTAACAGGTGATGTGCAGTTGATACACTCATGCAAGGCAGATCTTGCAAAGGAGTTTGAGATGAAGGATTTGGGCCTCCTTCATTATTTCCTTGGATTGGAAATATGGCTACAGGAAGGTGAACTATTTGTGTCTCAAGGAAAGTATGCCCGGGAGATACCGGAGAAGTTTCACATGCAAGGCTGAAAGCCTATTGATACTCCTCTTCTAGGAAATTGGAGTAAAGAGGATGCTACATCGGCAGAGGTAGTGGATGCCAATGCTTATCGACAATTGGTGGGTTCGCTCATGTATTTAGTTAATACAAGACCAAACATATGCTATGCAGTGAACCAGCTTTCACAAGCGATGGTTAAGCCTACCAAGCTCTTTTGGAAGGCTGGCAAGCATGTCCCGAGTTATCTCGTGGGCAATATCCGAGTATGGTTTGGGTACAAGACAGACGGATGAGGTGAAGTTGCATGGCTTCACGGATGCAGATTGGGCAGGAAGCTCAACAGACAGAAAGAGCACATCATGAGGGATTTTCAGTATCGGATCTACGACAGTTTTTGGTACAGCAGGAAATAAAGATCTGTGGCACTCAGTTCAATGGAAGCAGAATACATGGTAGCAATTCAAGCTACATTAGAGGCTATCTGGATGAGGAAGATTCTAGTTGGTTTGTTTGGTTCACATTTAGATCCCACAATGATTCATTGTGATAATCAGAGTTGCATTAAACTCTCATTTAATCCTGTGTTTCATGATAGATCTAAACATATTGATATCTAGTATCATCATATCAGAGATTGTGTGCAGCGGAAGATCATGTTGCTTCGGTACATTCCTACCGAGGATCAGGATGCAGATATTCTGACGAAGGCACTCACCATGAGAAAATTCGAATACCATAGAGGCGGGATTAGGGTGAAGAATAATCCCTATCTTGTTGAGAGGGAGTGTTGAGATTCAACAAGATGATGAGCTTAGTGAACAGAGTCGTCTTCACTAAGTGGGCCCGCAGGATATTTTTGGCGCAAGTCTATTTTTAGACATGTCGATCATATTTCAGAAGCTGTAGGATGCTATTTGTGGATGGTTGATCATGTTGGAAAAATAGATGAAATTCTATTTTTATAATATTGGGCGAAGTCTATTTATAGATCGTCAAGCTAAAAATAGATACATGTCGATTATTATTAGCCTAATAATAATCGTACTCTAAACAACAACTTATTCTCTTAGAGCACTTCGGGCCGCGTGCCGCATGTGGCACAAATAGCCGTATTTAAGGAATTATGCTATTCCCAAGGGTTTACTGGAGCTAATGCATGGAGGACTCAATTAGAATTCAAGTGGCAGAGTTATGACACAGTTGGAAGAAGTAGTTATGGAGTTGTATTCAGTTTAACTCAGTTAAACTTAGTTGAGCTAGTTGTATCTAGTCTAACCGATTGATACACTAGTGAGAGTGGAGTGAATTAATTAGTTAATTAATTCACAAATAATAACTCATTAATCAACTGAACAATACAGCAGTTAACTACAGTGCATGGAAGTTTCAGTGGAGACCAGTGGAGAGATAGGTGAAAGGGCAAGATAGAATATCTGTTGTGACTATAGTGATGCATTGATTGCATCAAACACACAGTGGAGATGCCAATGAGGATTGCGCAATCAAGGATGGAGTAATTTGAATTCATTCAGAGCTATTCTTTAGCAGAGATTGCGTAGTGGAGGCAGGCTAGCAGGTGGCATAGATCGGTGCATGGATTTGCAAGATTGGGCCTGATTAGTGTATGACGATTGTACTGTACTGAGATCTTGTGATAAGATTTGTATGTTTGTATGAGATTTTCATATGATCTCCATGTTACATAATATATAGTTGGGGTTTTCAACTTCAGGCTTTCCCAATTAAAAACTGTGTTATGTGCGATTGAATATTTTTGTTTATGCTTCACATGTGTGTGTAATTAATTTTTCCGCAAAAGATTAACAAGTGGAATAGATTCAGTATCTTGCATAAAGTTAAATAGTGTGAGATCAGGTGGATCTTGGACATATGCATGCTTAGTGCATATAATTTCTATATTTTTGCTAGTTTATCAATAAGTACAAAGACACAACCCTTACCATGCATTTTTGGCAAGCTGGTGATGAGGCATAGAGATGAGCTCTCCCATCTCTTTCCTGGAAAAGTAAGTGTATGTGAAAACCTTACCGGATGGTTGTCTCCCTCCTCATTCTTCAAGAAAACTACACATCTCCTGATATGCTGGAGCACATCCTCCTTGAGACCCTCCCATGAGAATCTCTCCCAAATGGCTTGATATGTCCTGATGTAATCCTGGTGACCAGAAAGGAGTGAATCATGTGTTGCATGTAGAACCTTCTCCTTGAGCATAGAACCTCTAGTCAATAAAATCTGATCTTGGTAATAAATCACTCCATCCATCACTCTATACCTCTCATCCATAACTTTCCCATCAATCACTTCACATATGAAGTGATTCTTAGAATACTCCACCAATAGTTGGGACTCCCAATCTGGATCTATGCTTATCCATGATAACGCTGCTGGTCGTTGTGATAAGGCACCTATCATCTCATTTCTCCCCTCTTTGAAATTCTCAATGCCAAAGCCACCTATCAAAATACTATCATCCCACTTTTGTTGCCTCCCTTGCAGCTGCTTCTGCTCAAGTAAAGGTTGAAGTTTATGGTGGTTAGTCTTCACTTGGAAGTTATTGTCCATCCAAAACTTCCTGAGTTTGTCCAATGTATGCACGAAGGCCAGCAGCCCCTTACCATATATAGAAGACTCCTTCCTATGTGGAAGTATCTTCTGACTCTCAAAGGATATGGAGTAGCCCCCTTGCACCATGATTGTTCCATCATCCACTCCTGAAACATCTCCTCTTAGCGCAAGATTATTGGTGAGATTTAGGAATACCGATACTGAGAAAATATCCATCTCCACCTTGAGCCTACCAAGGACCCTCTGCGCTATGCTAGACTCACCCAAGGCTCCCTTCTTAGCCAGATCTATGAATGGTGCAACTTGTTGTGAGAACTCTTTAACCAACTCCCGGTCCGGGGGCCTCCCTGGTGGAATGCCTCCAAATAATATAACATCATGGTTTAGAGTAAACTGAATATCTGAGTGTACTGATGTGTCCTTGCTCCCACTATGAAAATCAGGCTCCATATTATTTGCAGAGGCTTCTTGAGGTGGGTAAGTGTGCATGCCCCTAATCATCTGATGCTTACCACTCTTCTTGTCTACCCATTCCATCTACAAAGTCTCCCAATTTGTGGTGACCTTCCCCAAAGTAAGCAACCACTGCACACCCAGTATCACATTGGTGTCAAAAATGTCGACCAAAAAGAAGTGATCAGTCAAACTGTATATCCCCAAGGTTATAAACAATGCTGAAACATACTTCATACATTGCTTGGTTCTAGCTCCCAAAACCAAAATTGAGAATCCCTCAAAACTATTAGTGGGTATTGTTCTCCTCTGAACTAACTGGGCATCAATAAAATTGTGGGTAGCCCCACTATCAATCAACACTAATACTCATTGTCCCTGAATGGTACCTCAGACTCTCAAAGTTAGATACTTGGGTACTTCCTGCAAAGATGTAAGGGCCTCTCATATTGGATAAAATGCCCCATTCCCACCTCCTAGTGGTGGTGGATCCTCCCCTGCTATCACAGCATTTTTGTCTCCTTCTGGCTCCTCTTCTTCCTCCTCCTCACTATCAGATAACACCTCAATATAGTGTGCCTTCCCCGCAACACACTGATGACATAGTTCCCATGGTTCTTGGCATGTGAAGGAAATCTTCCTCCTCGTCAAGTCTCTTTGGACATCATCACTAAGAGGCCCTTTATTCTGGTTCTCCTTTGGAGGAAGGACCCTCCCATATTTCCCCTTAGACTGAAAAGTGGGCTTTTGTTGAAATGGAGCTCTTGCCCTTGGCAAATCATATTGTATATCTCTATCCCTCTCAATAGTATCTTGGAGTGTAGTTGGTTTAGTGGATTTCACTAACCCATGCAGAGGCTCTACTAGCCCATCAATGAACATATAAACTCTCCTAGCTATAGATAAATCTGGAACCATGATGAAAAGTTTTAGAAATTTAGAGATATAGGTATTTGTATTACCTGACTACTTGAGCTTGGCTAGCTCAATAAAAAGGTGTATCTGGATCTCTTCGATCAAATATTTCTACTAATCTCCGATTGAATTCTAAATATGCAATCACATTGGCATGCCCCAATGTAGAATACCATGAAACCACCAATCATGTGCCTCACCTTCAAGGTGCAGCACTACTATTTTAATGGCTTCAATCTCTAATACTTGGTTCAACTGGAAATATATGTCTAACTTCCCTACCCAATACCTAGTTGTGCACTTGGATGACCCATCAAAAGGAGGCACAAAAAATCTACCCATCGTACGTTGCAGATCATTGTTTTGCATGTACCCTCCACTTATATTGTAATTTCGGGGTCTCCTACTGTCCTTGATCTGAAAAAACTCCTGAAAGTTCAGATTATCTTTGAATCTTTGAGATTGAGACTCATACTCCACAAAATAGTCTTCAAGAGTCTCATGTTGTTGGGGTCCTCCACCTCCATTTCCCACTATTAAGAATGTATGCATAGTGGAGCAATGGGAAAATTGTTGTCTTACTGGTTGTTCATACCAGTGATGTGAAATTCTGGAGCTTTCTCCATGTAGAAACCCTCTAGGGGATTCTTTATGTCTCTCCATCCTCATCTCCTTGACTTCTTGAGCAATATCCTGCAGCTTTTGGAGAAGAATCTTGAGAAACTCCTTTTCATCCATCTCTCCTGATATTGGAGTTTTGCCTTTATCTTCTTTGTTGTCTGTATAATCATATCTCCGGTTTCTGTTAAGATACAACTTCTCTCGCTCTGTGAGAGGCTCTCCTTCTTCTGATGACATAGTTGTTGCACTACATAGGTTGAGCCAAGATTATGCTTTGATACCACTGTAATATTCCAAATTAGGAAAAATAGGAATACAGCACATAAAAATGGAAAATGCAGTAAAATATCAATACATCAATAGGAGAATATCATAGAGCCATTTTATTTCATATTATAGCAGAGAAATGAATGCAAGATCTTGAGGAAAAAGACACTCAAGCTAGGCAACACAAGCCTCAAATGACCCAGTACAAGAAATATGAAATGATGTTGCTACATAAAATGTCGAATGACATATGACTGTGCAGTCCTATGGAGAATAACTACAAGGTAAAACTAAAAACACAAGGAACTGCTGATATAATGCTTAGAAAAGGCCGTGATCAGAGATCTAGGATTTCTAGCACTTTTCCAAGACAACCCAGAAGGGGTTTCTGAAAATACTCAAAATGAAAGTTGCAGCCCTAGGGCTGAATAATGCACTGCAACTGGATATATGTTAGGAGGTGAATTATATGATGCAAAACTTATTGATACTCCTCCCAATAGATCCTCTAGATGAAAGGATGCTCCCCTCACTGGAAAACAACCTCACAATTTGGGCATGAAGCCCTCCACTGCAACTTCCCTGCAAAATAACATAGTTTCTGAAGGAGACTGCAATGTAGATGGTGGCAAAGGCTTGGCCTGATGCCGGATGGTGGAATAATTCTCAAGGAACCTCCTTTCTAGCTTCCCGGATGAAGGGTTGCTCCCCTTACTAGAAAACAACCTCAAAAACTGGGTTTGTCAACCCTCCACTGCTACTGCCCTAACACAATACTTGAAGGAGATTACGTTGTAGATGATGGCTGAAGCTTGGCCTGATGTCAGATAGTGGAAATGAATCTCAATGAACCTCCCCTGAGTGGTCACTCGAAGTCCCTAGAGGATGAGTGTGGGATTTCCGCTCGGAAACACCCTTGTGCTTAACAACACAACAGACTCCGCTAAACAGCTGAAGCACGCAGAAAGTCATACAAGACCAAACATAAACAATAATCAGAATGCCCTCTATGTCTACCATCCCCTTCCTTATATGCTTTGTGAGCCTCCTCACCCTTGGTCCCACTCATTAAAGATGCTACTCTCATGAGACTCCCTCCCACTAACACTGCAATGTCCCTCAATAACTCTCCACTACCTCCATACCATCATTGTTGATTTGGTCAAACTTGCCCCATCCACATGCTTCAACCTCTATTCACACCTCAGAGTGCTTTATTCAACTGATAAGATGATCCACATTCACATTGGAAGTGGTTTTATTCCTACTAAAGAGATTTATGGGTCTCCTTACCCTCTTATTCATCTATCTTAATGACAAAAGAAAAAATTAATAGTCCAAATAGATGAGAGCTAATTAGGAATATTACTGCCTCAGACATGAGGTATTTTTCTTATTTCTATCACTAGTTTTTGGTAGGTTGAAATCTGGTGAAGTCCTCTCTAGTCCTCGCAAGGTTCTTTCTTATGCACATAATACATTTTAGCCATTATGTACCCCTTCTGACCTCATATATTAGGGGGCATCTGTTATAGCATCATTTATCACCTCTATATACTTGGTGACTTATGCATTGGCCTTGGGCAACCCTTCCATTCAGACTTGATCACACTTCTTAAAAAACAGTAGTAACTATTGATTATGTAGCACACTGAAGAAACGAACATAGCCCAAGAAAGTATAAAGATGGAAATAAAATCACTACATTTCATTTACACACACTGTGAAAATATATTTGATTAATATTTAATATAATGAATAATTAAATAAATCAACACTAAAAGAAAGAAATACACATATATAAATTACTGGAAAGAAAACTATGTGCAGAGCCTTACCTTAAGCGGGCCCAACTCAAAGTTTTTCCCACACCCAATGCTCAAATTTGTGAAGACAAGCTCAGAAGATCAAGTGTGCATCCACAGGAAATTTCATTATAAAACAAAAGTATAATAGATTCTTAGCAACGACAGACTATTACAAGTATATGCATACATACATATAGATAGATGAGGGAATCTATATCCCAACGATTAATTCAATTTAGAGGCTACATTATCCAAATAGTTTTCCCCATTTTCTAAAATGATACCAAACAAATTTGACATAGATTACATATGAAATGATAATTTGAGCCTCAGGGACACAACAATTGTTGTGCATTGAGGTATCTAGATTGTTAATACATTAATTCACAAGAGACCAGACACCTCTTTCAGATTTTGGAAAGGATCCAGAAATAGCTAAACCATATGATTGGTTCATGAGCAACAATTGATGTATGCTTGCAACTAAGATGCCCAATGACCTGGAAAGATGCTCACATGCCCATTCCTCATTGATAGTGTTATGTTTGCTCGAATATGCAAACTATTCCCTAAATAATAGGTGTTTGATCAATTATCTATCTATGTATCTTGAACAATGGTCATTAGTGCCTCATATTTATTTAAAGTATATATCTATAGTATCATGTAACCCTTTAACTAATTCTAGTTATATTCTTTAACATGAAATAGAAAAATGATCAAACATGTATCATACCTTAGCATCCCATGTCAAATATATAGGATCAAAAGTGTTTTATAAAGGAAAAGACGGAAAACTAGTCAAAATAAGAGGAATGATTTTGTAGCAAAAAGGGTCGACTTTGCATCTCATCAGTTGGAGGTCAAGGGTCAATGTTTCAAGTGTGTGTATGTGTGATGGGTTTCATAGAGAGGCCCAACCTGACCTTTTGCCAGCAAGGTGGGGTTCTAGGCCTCGGTAACATGGCATATGCCATGATGGCGTAATGTTGACCCTTGTGTCGAGGTGAGGTTACCACATAGGCACCACGTGGCATGACCAAGAATAGAGGGTAAAATGTTGAGTGGAAATAACTTCTAATCCATAAACTAGATTTGGGGTAAATTTTATATCACTGGAAAGGTTTTGGTGAGACAAATGCAATGGTGTTGCTTATTTTGGGTTACGAGGAAGTTGAAAAATGATGAAAAATATTAGACCCCATTTCCATAATTGAACCTTGGAATTTGTGTCTGCATAGTAACCATTTCCTTATATCATATTTTGGGCTAGGGAGGTGAGGGGGTGTGTTACATTTTGTACAAGACTATATATCTCCATTGTCAGGGGATTTACAAAAATATGAAGCTTATTGATGTATTTGTGTTATAAAAGCAGGGCTATTAAGAGTTTGAATAAATAGCCACTAGAAATTTATATTCTAATTCTTTTAACTAAGTCCCATATGCATTGTTGCAACTTGAGTTATCACATGTAATGCCATTCCCTATGTACAATTGACAAGGCTTGTTTGAATGCAACAAATATTCATTGTCTTTCTCATAGTATATTTATTTAAATGGTATTGGTTTTAAATGGTTATATATGGCATGATATGAGTAATTGATTAATGATTTTCCCTTTTCTTATTATGTTGTATAGAAATAGCTGTCACATGTGGAGGACCACTTAAATAAATTATGTCATTATCGGTGACCCACCAATGTACTAAGGACATGTTGCATCCTTCTTAGAACAACTTCAATTTTCAATGCTCCTCCACTCCACCTACTCAATCTCCATCTTGCATCCACAAAAGTATCCCACATCATACATTAATAATTATCATATCCTTCACATCATTTGTATTATTGACATACATTAATAGAAAGTTGCTTCTGGTGGCACTTCTTCCAAATCCCACACCCAAACACACATACCTATGTTTATTGATATTATTAAAATTCTTGTCAATCCAACAGTTGGCATTTTCCAAATTTTGCATATACACAAATCCTTGTGGATGATGAGAGTACACAATTTTGTCATTTTTTCCCTTTCTTTTATATCTTCAGAAAATAAGGCAAAACACCTTTAAATTTGTCATGTCTCTAACATTTTTCCAAAAAAAAAGGTTTATTAGTTAGGAAAAAGTGTTGTCTTCTCTTTTCCATAATAAAAACATTTAACATTTAATGTTTACCAAAGCATTAGAAAACTTTAGAAAAAGGTCAACAAGCACAAAGGATAAAATAGACAAATACCAAATGGCATGAAGATAAACATTATCATATGCAATTGGCACATTGCCTTGACCTACGGGGAGGATGGTGGTTGCTCTTGCCATAGACCATGACATGTCGTTGTTGTCTTGCACTTACTACATGTGTTAATGCCAAGATTCCATGTGGATCATAATCATATAGTTAAGCCCACATTATGGCATGTAAGAGTGACTAACATACATGGCTTCATCATGCATTATATTCCTAGAATTACCCTTTTCAAGCTTCAATTAACAATATTTGTCCCCTTAGACTCGTCAAAGACTATTAATTTCATAGATAGAAACAATATGTACTCTACAATAAAACATGGTTGAAAAATGGATGAGATATATGACATGATGTTGAAACATGGATGAGATATATGGCACAATGATGAGAAAAGCAATGTGCACTCTACAACACAACATAACATAAAATAGATGAGATATGTCAAATAATGTAATGTACATTTGGTAATACAAAAAGAACTGAAATCATAAATATAAAAGTAAATAAATAAACAATGATTATAATAACCAACCTAGATCCATCTTAACTCCAGATATATCAAGCATTAAGAGGGATCAAATCTCTCAAAGTGCAAACCTCTTTTTTGAGTGCAAAACTTGAAGAAAGGTTTGCACCTTGACAAATTTCATCTTTCTTTGTGCTTTATATATATATATATATATCACTCCTTTAAATAAGATATATTACATAAGAATACCATTGAAAAAACCATGAGTTTTCAAAACATGGAACTTGAAAATGGCTAATAATTTAAATTAATTTAAATAAATTAGTTAAATTTAATTTTAAATAATTTGACCTCTCTAATTTTATTTGAAGTCTTTATTTCTATCAAGCTAAAAGGTTTATGTTAACATTACAACATCTCTTCTACACTAACTTGGAGAGTAACTCAATTCAATAATAAAACATATATAAAAAAAAAACTATACAATTAGTATAAATTCATTTTTAAAAATTAAAAAAAAAATTAGCTAAATACTTATAATATATATAATTTTAAAATATATATTTTATTTAATATTTTAATTAAAAGAAAAATATATCACAAATATGAAAAGATGCGTTACTTAACATGGGAAGGTATATCACTTAAACATGTAGGAATAAGTGAACTAATTTAATAAGCTGCCTAATAATTAAATAAAGATATCATAATAGAGAAAAACAATTTATTAAATTATTTTATTTATTTTTACCTTTATTATGATATGTGTGGGTAACATATTTTTTAATTTATTAAATTTGTTTTTTAATTATTATTGTGTTGAGAGTTACTTTGTAATGATAATGATAGAAACTTGTAATATAAGCATTTGAGTGGGGTTATATAATTTGAGTGGGTCAAATGATTAAGAGAATTTGTTTTTTTTTAAAGATGTCACAGGTTCAAAATTAGAAGGGTAAAGTATGTATGCCAATTTGGTGTAAAATAAAATTAAAAAATTAATATAATGTAATGTAAAAAATTTAACTCTTTCAAAATAATATTAAAATAAAAATTTTAAAATTTTAAAAATCAATATAATGTAATGTAAAAATTTTAACTCATTTAAACTAAAAATAAAAGTAAAAATAACAAATTAAAAATAGTCTTATAAAAATAACTCACGGTATTGAAAACTCATGATGTTCATGTGGAATATAATTTATTTAAAGGGGGAAATTAAACCAACCTAGATCCATCTTAACTCACGATCTACCAAGTGTCTATAGGGATGAAATCTCTTAAGATGCAAACCTCTTTTAGTGTAAAAAAAGAAATGATCCCTCTCATGCTTGGTAGATCAAAAGTTAACATGGATTAGGAGAAAGAGCTAGGGATAAAGAAGAAGTACTCTATTGAAGAGTTTAATGTCACTCATAATCATCAACAAAAAGCGTACATAGGGGCCAATATTTCTTAGAGATCCAAAATTCTTATTGCTCAATTAAGGACTAATTTTCACCAACTCCATTGTGAAACAGGGTGTTGGAAAATGCCAAAAGAAATGTGGGAGGAAAGAGTATGTATTTTTTGCTCTTCCGGAAAAGTGGATATAGAAAAGCATTTCATTTTAGAATGTGGAGCCTTCAAAGACAACAGGGAAAATTATGCAAATATTATGGCAGCTAGATATTGGGATAATCTATCAGCAAAGTGGAAATAGAAAAGCATTTCATTTTAGAATGTGGAGCCTTCAAAGACAAGAGGGAAAATTATGCAAATATTATGGCAGCTAGATATTGGGATAATCTATCAGCAGGGAAAATTATGCAAATATTCTGGAAGCTAGATATTTGGATAATCTATTCAACTAAGAATTTGTCAAGAAGCTCGGAGCCGGATGGAGAAGCAATCTGTCCCATAGGCTATTTTTAGCCTTGTGGACGTTAAAATATTTATTTATTTATTTGCCTTTTTTTGTGTTGAGAGACGTTCTATAGCCCATAATGGTAGAGATGATGTAATGTAATGTCATGTCTAACATTTTGAATCGATCAAATTACATTAAATTAAAAATAAAATAAAATAAAAAACATCAAAAAATTCAGCCAATAATTAAACATACATCTTAACTCTTGAGCTATTAGTGCCCAAAGGGATCAAATCTATTTTCACTTATAAAGAGATTTGATCCTTCTAAATGCTTGGTAGATCCATAATTAAGATGGATCTAGGCTAATTAGTCTAATATGAAAGAAATGTTGTAACATCAGGTCTTGTCTTATTAAACATTTTATCACAATCAAATTATATGAAAATAAAAATAAAAAATAAATTAAATTAAAAAAAATATTATATCTAAGACTTTTGTGATCCATAAAGTAGATAACATTATTATGATTTGGTCGACGTTTCAAATGTTCATCCTGAGGACAAGGTGAAAAATCTTAATCAATCATCATGAATAAAGAGTAAGGATGCAACATTGCCCGGATATAGCCATTAAAAACTAGTTGTTGTTAAGTTAGTTAATTAGTTATTAAGAAAAATATTTAAATTTTTAATAATTACTAAAAAGGTTTATGAATTTACTTATTAAAATATTTTAATAAATATTTTATTTATTTAACAATATTTTAATTATTTAAAAATATTTTAATTATTTTAATAAATATTTTAATTAAAATAAAAGGAATTAAAATTTTTATAATCTAAGAAGAGGGAGTTACATATTATAATTATATAAATAAGGGAAAAAGTTAAGACCACGAAAAATAAATACTAAGGGAAAAGGCAAAGAGAAAGAAGAAAAAATAAATAATAATCAACAAAGAGAGGGGTTAAAATAAAAATTAGGAAGAAGAAGGGAAAATAACCAAGAAAAAACCTACAAAGACCTAAGGAAACAATGAACCCAGCGAGGGGGGAAGGGGGGAAGAATCATATCGAGAGAGCTGGAGTCCAGCTCTTACTCAATTTCTAGTCATCATCCCTATTGAGATTCCTAGTATGCCTTTCAATCTCAATAGCCTCTCAAAGCTTCCTATGGCGGAAGTGGTTGACCTTAGCAATGACCTTGGAGTCCTCAATGCAGACATGGTGACATGATTTTTCCACATGTTCAACAAGAGCTGATGTGCGAGAGCGATTGTGCCTAATGTCTACAACATGTTCCTAGATTCTCTACTTAATAGACCTCCTTGTTTCTCCAATATAAGGAATACCATACGAACAAGGAATCATGTAAACACCTTTCATGTCCTTAGGGTCAACAGGGTCCTTGACTGATCTGAGAGAATTCCTAATAGTACGAAGAGGTTTGAATGACGAGGAGACATTATTCCTTTTAAGGACATGGGCAATTTTGCATGTTGTCCCTTGGATAAACGAGGGATGAACCTTGGAAATAAGATCCACCCGAGTAGATTTTCCTCTTAACCCTTTATATGTTTTTTGAAAAGCCTTAAGGCCCTGAGATCTATTGTACCCATTATTTTCAAAGACATCAAGGAGATGAGATTTCTCTGACTCCAGGTGGCTATCGTCAGATATTCTTTTAGCACGGGTAGCAAGAGTGAAAAGAACACTAAATTTCTGAGCAAGAAAATGATGGGAACCAACATGAATATATTATTCTATGTGAGTTTTCTTGTGAAAAACTTAGTGAGAAATAAAACCATCATCCATTCTAGAGAGAAGGATGTCTAAGAAGGGAAGGCACCCACCCACTTCTACTTCCATCGTGAATTTAATGGAATCTGACTGGGAGTTCAGGTGGCAAAGAGACAAATCCAATTTCTCTTGACCATGGGGCCAAATGACGCAGGTATCATCTATAAACTTCTTCCACTTTTTAGGGCGAAATTGAGCTAAGGCTAAGGCCTTGGTTTCAAAATCTTCCATAAATAAGTTAGCAACTATAGGGAGAGAGGGAAACCCATAGCAACACCGCATGTTTGCTCATAGAATTCACCTTGGAAACCTAAGAAAGTTGAGGTGAGGCAGATGCCAACTAATTTAGTAGTGTTCTGGTCTGAGATTCTATTAATGCCATCAATGTCATCATGGATGGGGATTCTGGTAAATAATGATACAACATCAAAATTCACTAACAACTCCCCGGGTTTCAGCCTGATATCCTTCCACTCTTTGATAAAGGAAGTTGAGTCCTTAACATATTAATCGGTGAGACCCACAAGGGGTTTAATCTTATGGACTAAGAATTTAGCAAGAAGATAAGTGGGTCCACATGTTATATTAACAATAGGTCTTAAAGGGGCCCCAACTTTATGAATCTTAGGAAGACCATAAATCTTGGGGGTGAGGGGGTTGCTCTCAATGAGCTTTCTAGAGAGAGGATTAAAGGACAAACCCAACTTAATGGCGAGGGCAACCTCACTAGACACCGATTTAAAGGTTTTTTTAAGCTTAATTTTTTTTATAATTATTAATAAAATGTTTTGACCTTATAAAATTACATAAAATTAAAAATAAGATAAAATAAATAATTATAATTATAATTATAAATAATAGTTAAATTAATCAATATCTATTTTAATTCTAGATCTATCAAGTGTTTAGAGAGATTAATTTTTTTTTCAATTTAGAAAAAATTATAATTATAATTACAAATAATTATAAATCATAATTAAATGTAAATCTAAATGATTAGAGAGATTAAATTTTTTTCATTCTAAAATAAAATATGAAGAAAATTTGATTACTCTCTAAGATAAATCTAAATTTGGAAAAAAATTAATTTCTCTCGAAGATAAATCTAAGCTGATCGAAATAAATTAATATTTATTTTGATCTATAACTATTTAATATTTTAATTATATGGTTTAATATAGAAAAAATAAAAAAATAAATTAATTAATTTAATGATGTGATAGTTATTATTATTATTCATCATTAAAATAAAAAATAAATTAATATTTATTTTTTCTTTTTTAAATCATTTATAGATACTATATTTCAATTTCATTTTGAATTGTAACTCCCCATAAAATAAAAAAAATAAATTAATATTTATTTTTTCTTTTTAAAATCATTTATAGATACTATATTTCAATTTCATTTTGAATTGTAACTCCCCAAAAATAGGGTTAATTATAGAACAATCAAATAATATCCACTGCTATTATTATTGAAAGAAAATTGATATCAACAAGGTGGAAGCGAGAAAGGCTATCATGGGAGAGCCTCTGTAATTGGAAAACTTTTGGCTATGTCTGAAAAATCGGACATCAATTAGGTCGAGGAGACACTGGTAGAAGTAGAATGTCGCCATGATGTGACACAGAGGTGATGAGCCACTGACTTTTTTGAAAAGTCACTAATTCAAAAAACCCTTGAGCACTGTAATGACCCATCGTATGGATGGATCACAGAAATGTATGAAGATTGGTCGTGTGAAATCTATGCTCCAAAGCCACCAGTCATCAGCACAAAAAACAGACAGGCAAATAAAAGTACGCCATTAGAAATATAAAAATAGTAGTTGGTACATGGTCAAAAGAAAATAGAATTCTCATACGTGTCGAATCTATAAAATGAAAGTAACCATTTGGTGAAAAAATTATGCAGGCAGGGCCAGACTGCAAATAAGCTCGAGATTTGGTTAGTTGGGCTTTGTTTTCACGTGGGGAAGAAAAATCAGAATTAGGGTTAGATTGTGCAGTCGCTGTCTAGCGAATTAAACTATATATATGTGACCCTTGCCAGCATATTACGTAGGGGAGTTTGCACCAGCGAGTGGGTTTCACGTGGAACACTGAGGCCGGTGGAAGGAAGAATCTGATGACCCCAAGATGATTGTGTGGGATTTGGGATTATGAAAGAGCTTGTCATGGAGGAAGTTAGAGACTTTATAAGATGATTGTGTGGGATTTGGGATCATTAATGACCTTATCATGGTGGACTTGTAGAATTTATAGGGAGAGGAAGTGTAGTTTGCGTGTGTGCATTTTGTGCAAATTCTTTGATTGATTGATTGATGGATGGATGGGTGGATGGATTAACCAGTGATTGAAATGCTTGATATGGATTGATATAGTTTTGGATGGTTTGGAATTGATTAAAATGCATGCTATGGATTGATATAATTTGGATTGTTTGGGCATTAGGCACAGTACATGGTGGTGGCCTTGGTGGATCATGTGCCTCTATTGTGTTGGAGGAGGAAGAAGAAAGATGGAGGCTAGCAATAGACGTTTCAACAGAATATGTGTTTTCTGTGGGAGCCGCTCTGGCAACAAAACAGCGTTCAGTGATGCTGCCCTTGATCTAGGAAAGGAATTGGTAATATACCAAGATTCCGTGATCCTAAGCCAATTGCTTATGTTTCTCATTAATTCCTATTGTTGTAGCAAGCCTTCATGTTGATGATATATTCATCTATAGAATATGTATGTTCCCCTGCAACTCGTTATCTTGTCATAAACTAGCTTCCCCCTGAAGAATTGAATTAGGAATGATGACTGTGATATGGGCATCACAGAGATTATCATGCAACTGTTTATCTGATTGGTCTTGGGCTTTATAAAGGGTAGTTGTGTGCTTTACTGTGTTGTTGGCGTCTCTTGAATGGGGTTTTAGCTTCTGTTCTCATATGGGTTTTTATTCATATTTACAGGTAGAGCGAAGAATAGACCTTGTATATGGTGGGGGAAGTGTTGGGCTCATGGGTTTGATTGCTCAAACGGTTTACGATGGTGGCTGTCATGTTCTTGGGTAAGTGATGAAATGGAATGGAATTAGCAATGGGTTTTCTGTTTCCTTAAAAAAAGATAAATTGAATTTGGCACATATGGTTTTGTACTGGCTTCTCTTTTTTGCCTTATCCCATTGTTTCTTGATGTCTGCTTGTGTTTGGCTTCATGGCAGGGTCATTCCTACTGCCCTTATGCCTATTGAGGTACCATTCACTTCTGTTACATGACTATTCCTGTTATAAATATTTAGTATGTGCTGTGATTATTCAAGAAATTTTTTTTGTGGGTGTGGAATTCAGTCGAAACTACTGAAATGGTTTGTGATGTTTTCTTTAATTGCTAAGCATTGAGATAGATCAGTGCAAGGCGTTCTAGTTTTCTTGACAAAGAGATTGCTATGGAGTCATGGAATGACCCTAATGTTAAATGCCTCTTCTGGAACAAATATGAGTAAATTTGATGCCCTTGATCTTATGATTCAGCTCAGTTGAAGCATGGAGACTGCATGCGTGATTGTAAATAAGAATACTAAACCTGTGTTGGAGAAATTATGGCAGACACATTGAAAGATGCTTTCCAATTACTCCAGTTCCTGTATACACTCTAGGAAAATTGAAGGCAGTTTTTCTTGATGTTCTGCCAAAGAGAAGATTTGTTGATTTTAATTTTTCTTTTCATTGCATTGCATTCGTCTTGGTGAGAGTAATCTAAGTTTCAGGTTGGAAAGCAAAGGTTGGTAATTCTATTTATCTTGGAGTAAACCTTTTTGAGAGTTCTTCCGATATTTATTATACCAAATGAGTTTCTTATGTAGAGTAGTCCCCTTGGAACTACGTACCGTTGTTAAAATTCAAAGTTCAAACCTAGAGCAGAGGAACCAATGTAATATATAGCCTAGATCTGAACACAGGTATGACAACTTAGCAGGGTTGGGGTTTTATACCGATATGCTTAACATTCTAGGTATGCTGTGAGTAACCTTGAAGATAGAAGATTTTTATAATTTTAGACCAAGCTCACTTTATGGGAATAAACCTTTATTAGGTTGCTTGTCTGAATTGCGAAACCTTCAATTCTATGTTGTCCATAGGAATTTTCAGGCTTAGCCATCTTTTCTCATTTGGTTGCTGCCAGGATGGTTGATTAAAAGTTTCCCTTCTTTGTGTTTGGGTATTGTATGACCCATGCGGGTAGGGCCCATACACAACTTTCATTTTCTATTGCAGAAAAAAAAAATGGGTAATAACCTTCGACAGGAAAGAAGAAAATTATACTATTGGTGAAGTAAGGTATTGCCTGTGTGATGTCCCATTGCTCTTAGCATCAGACTAAACCTGTAAACTGTGAATGTATCCTAACAAGAGATGTCAAGAAAATATGACAATTGTGAGATATTAATAAAAAATGAATTAAGACCTGTGGGAGCTATCAGACAGGGGTTTACATTCTAGGCTAGAGGTGATATTACCTAAGCCTATATTTTGAGAAACAGACTCTTCTCCTTGAGTCATGGAATGGATATTTTACCTCGTAATCTCAAGATCTAAATGGAATTCCTTAGTAGCAATGAATATCTATTTAGCTGGGGAAGCAGAGATACTGAAAGAACATATAATATTATGTTTACAAGCTTAGTCAGTTAGTTACCATCATGGCAGTACACATGCATTTCTTGATCTATGCAGTCAATGAAAATAATTGATTTACTGCTTATGTACTCCTGGTTCAAAATTTATTTTCAATGTACCTCAACTGTAAACGATTGTAATTGTATAGCTAGGTTTTTAGTATGTTTGGATTAAGTACCTTTGAAGACAGGATAGGAGCCATTGTCATCTGTTATAGAATAAAATTATTTGTTTGCATTGTATTTACAATCACTGCAGTTCAAGCTAAATGAAAATGATGGAGGCCTAAAATAATTTTCACCCTGAAATTTGGAGGCCTAAAATAACTTTCACCCTGAAATTTATGGCAGGATAGTCGCTCTTCTCTTCTGTTATAGATAACTTTGTTTGTTTACATGGTTTTTCACAAGCAATGCAATTCAAGTTAAATGAAAATGATGGTGACCTAAAGGAACTTGTCACTCTGAAATTAAGGGAAGTATTATTTTTTCTGTTCTAATTAACTTCAAAAATTTCTACTAACCGATTGTTCCCATCTACAAATGACTTCTCTTTCATGTTAAATGACATTGAATCATTGGTGTCTATATCTGCTGCCCCAAACAGTTTGGGAAATTAGTGTTTACTGTGCCTTCTCATATTACTAGTTTTTAGTCTATCTTCGATACATTACGTTATAAATTAAACATCACGTTAAGGAGCTTTGAAGACAGGATGGGAGCTATTGTCTTCTGTTAGAGAATAAAATTATTTGTTTGCATGGTTTTTACATTCACTGCAGTTCAAGCTAAATGAAAATGATGGAGGCCTAAAAGAACTTTCACCCTGAAATTTATGGCAGGATAGTGGCTCTTCTCTTCTGTTGTAGGTTAGCGTTATTTGTTTACATGATTTTCACAAGCAATACAATTCAAGCTAAATGAAAATGATGGAGGCTGAAAGGAACTGTCACTCTGAAATTAAGGGAAGTATTTTTTTTCTCTGTTTAATTAACTTCAAAAATTTCAACCAAGTGATTGTTCCTATCTACAAATAACCTTTCTTTCATGTTTAATGACATTGAACCATTGATGTCTATATCTGCTGCCCCAAACAGTTTGAGAAATTAGTGGTTACTGGCCTTCTCATATTACTAAATTTTAGTCCATCTTTGATACATCAGTCCTATTGATGCTTCAGAAGATCGGGTATCAAATGTTTTTAAACACAAATAACTCAAAATGAAAATGGAACACCTCTCTCAAACTTCTCTAAAACCAGGCCAAAATGAAAATGGAACAGTTATCTCAAACTTCCCTAAATCCAGGCCAACCAGAACAGTATCAGGCTAATCAGAAGGTACACAGAGCAGAACAGAGGATATAAGAGAGGGAGATAAAATAAAGAACAATGACCTATTCAACCTGATGTTTTGTTGTATACCATTACTCAAACATGCTAAGAGGAACAGCGTATTGCAGTGCAATTACTGGAAAAAAGCTTCTAAGTTTTCTTGGCAAAAAGCTTCTAAGTTTTCTTTTCCAAGGACTGATTGCTCTGAAATTGGATGAGTAGGATTTTTCATATTGCAACTGATTAATGTGCTTTTGATGCTATGGGTGTGACTATTCTGGATTTTTATGTGATTGAAATAGATTTTCTATCGATGTTGCATAAAGATCGTACAACCGAAACTGTTTGAGATGGTATATTATGTCACAGATATCTGGTCATACAGTCGGTGAAGTAAAGACTGTTGCTGACATGCATGAAAGGAAGGCCGAAATGGCTCGTCAGGCTGATGCTTTTATTGCTCTTCCAGGTGATTTGATACTTCGTATTTTTAAGAAACTTTTTGGGTATGATAAATAGGATTGCTTGCTGTTAATTGCTTATTTTTTAATTGCACCTTGATAAGCCAGCTGCACTCTAGCCAGTGGAATGTGCCATGATGGTAGGTAATTCTAATAAACTAAAATGAAAATAAAAAGTGAAGTTCCAACTACGAATGTTAAGAAAGTAGCTCAGACCATTTGTTAATTACCATTATGTAAAAAATATTAAAATATAAATTAACATAGATCCATCATATCTGGTCACTAGAAATTTGAATCTGTTATTTTGGTCTATCAAGCAATCTCTCTATGTTTAATAGATCAAAGGTTAAGATGAATATGTGCTAATGGTGAATATGCATCTATTAGGGCCTGGTGAGAGACAGTATGCAGATAATTTATAATAAAACTTCCAAATCCTTTGATATTCCATTCCCTGATTTCTTCAAGATTTTGCTGATTGAAGGTGGTTATGGAACAATGGAAGAGCTACTAGAGATGATCACATGGTCACAACTAGGCATTCATGATAAACCGGTATATATCTACTGTTTAATGTTGAATTGTTTTAGAGCTCTTTTAGTGCCCTTATCTTTGATGTTCAAGAGTAATGCCAATTATTGAGAGCATTGATCAGTCATAACTTACTGAAAGTGCAGGTGGGTTTACTTAATGTTGATGGTTATTACAATTGCTTGCTTGCCTTATTTGATAAGGGTGTTGAAGAAGGATTTATAAAGCCTTCTGCACGGCATATTGTTGTGTCTGCTCCAACAGGAAAAGAACTTATAGCCAGGATGGAGGTAGGGAGAATGTTATGGAACTGATTCCAGCTTGATATGTGCAATGTCTAGAAAAGAAAATGAGCAGGGATTGGTATCCAAAATAAAATGTTATCATTAATGGATTCGAACTTTTGACTGCTCATCATTTAGTTGTATATTCATATATTCTGGTGACGGGGATTAAAAACATTTGTAGTTTGGATATTATGTGCAGGAATATGTACCTATACACGACAGGGTTGCTCCTCGAAGAAACTGGGAAATTGAACGACTAGGATACCCTGCAGCCTCTGATCTGCATTCATCATAAATTTGACCTGGCTTGGTCCCCAATTGTGGGCAGTTGTTGTTTGTTTTGAATGATTCATTGTTGCAACATTTGTAAATTATGTGGAATGAGCTATTCCATGGAATATAATTTTTTGTTCTACAAATGCCTGCCAAATTACCGTGGGCATTAACATTATTGCAATATATGACATTCATATTTATTTGATCTTTTATTGTGTCCTAAATGTGTTTTGGGTGTTTCTTTTTGTCTCTATACCCAAGAGCACAGTGAATGCTGGAAAAGTTGGGGATAAGCTCCTAAAAAGGATGGAAAAGAAAACTTTAAGTTCTTCCTATGTCTATTTGTCTATAGTTGAGTATTTGGTGAGAGTATGTACATCTCTATAGATTTTGGTAGTCAAATCGCTGCATGAAGTGGGTCCTTTGTCCTACAAACAAGGGGATCCTAAAAAGATTGTGTATCCAATCTCTCTGTGAGCCATGCTTTTGTGGAGTATTGGCAATTTGCAGCCACATTTTGCATGTGATCTACCAAAATTCATCTGCATGAGCCAGTGTTATAGTTCTTTCCATGGTTAATATGTTTTCATTTAAGACCGTAGAGCATTTAAAACTTTCGAGTAAAAGTTCTGATAGAAAGCTCCCTTCCATATTTGTAGGATTAAAATCCCAGTGCGATTGCTTTACCCGATGAATGGATGTAACAAATGCAATAGTTTATATTACTTGGCTGATAAAGCAGCAATATATGAATGGTCATGGATGTGTCCATGGCTATTGTAGTTGCTTTTCATTAATAGAGTGCTGGTTAAACAGCCATATTACAAGTAGATGAACTATGATGATCGAATTTGTCAATGGCCAGTATGTCTGTTAAAGTGAACGCAGATTATGTCCTAAATATTGTGTCAAAGTGAGTTAAATGACACACAATTGACAGGTTCTAACTCATAAAAAATGCAGAAGACAATATACACAAATATGTTACCCAATATACAAGTCACACCTGCAAGGTCCATGGAACTAATAGTCCTACTTAATTGAATGCAGTTCTCAGCTATGCTATAAGAAAAAGAAATTACAAACTTTGGATTATTATATTTCTCAACACCGAACCATGGTGAGAACATAGGTGCAGTCTACGAATCATGGTGACAATATAGCTGCAGTCTACTTATACAGTTGACAATCATATCTTAAGCAGATGAATTGTGATGATTGAATTTGTCAATGGATGGTGTCACCACTCAAACAGATTATTTTCTAAATAATGTGTTGTAGTGAGTTAAACTAGTCCAGATCTATTAAGTAGTGAGTTATAGTAAGCTAAACTAGACCAGATCTATCAAGTAGTGAGAGGGGTCAAAAAGAAATTGAAATGCAAATCTCTAGGCATCGAAAAAAAATCTTGAATTAAAGATGAATCCATGCTGGTGTATATAATCGATGCTTATTGTTTTTCCTTTAATTTTCTTTTCTACATAATGGATTTTATTTGTTTCTTATTTTGATTTGTAAGGATGTTGCACATAGTTGGGTTGATATTTTATGTGTATTTCTAAATATTATATTACATTAATATATATCATATGTCATGTCAGCCTTGTCAGCCTTTTGAGAAAGAAAAGAAAAAATCAAGTCAGCCTTACACATAGATGCTATACTTTTCCATCTCACTGGGCAGTAGAATGCACCTTGCTTCTGACACAATCACACAATATCCAGAATCTGCATCATGAAAATGCTAGAAACAATGCAAAATTTATATTACAGCACATACATGGTAGCTCTGCAAAGTCTGTTTTGGAGATATAGTCCTACCTAATTGATTTGGTGAGGAGAAACATTATGGAAGGAAGATAAAAGGTTGGAGGAGTGTGACTGCTCAGGAGATAAAGTCCTACTTAATTGATTTGGTGAGGAGAAACATTATGGAAGGAAGAGAAAAGGTTGGAGGAGTGTGATTGCTCAAATAAACATAGATTACCTTCTAAACACTGTCTTGCAGTGAGTTAAATCACACATAATGGACAGGCTCTGCATCATAAAAATGCAAGAAACAATATTCACAATAATATCACATCATATAGATTGGTACCTTGGAAGGTCCATTTGGAACCAACAGTTCTACTTCACTGAAATGGTGAGAAATAAACATTGTGAAAGGCAGCAAAAAGCTGATGGGAGTGTGACCTCTCAGAGAGTACCTTCTAAGTACTGTGTTGCAGTGAGTTAAATCACGCACAATGGACAGGTTCTGCATCGCGAAATGCAAGAAACAATCTACATGAATTTATTGTATCATATACATGGTACCCCTGTAACATTATGAGTTTTAATCAACCTCTTTCGTTGAATTGGTGATATTGTGAAAGGCAGAAAAAGGTTGCTAGGAGTTATAATGATAGGCAGTATTGTCATGTGGAAGTACAGGTTTCAAAAACTGCAAGTTTGCAACATGCCATTGATTAGCAATTAGCCATTGTTTTAGCAGTTGCAGTTTAACTAGGCATTTTTTTGGTTTTTTAAGATAGTTTTTTGCTTGAATCATAGTTTTAACTAGTCCAATTAGGAAAATCATAGTTTTAACTAGTCCAGTGTTTCACAATTTTCTACAGTGCTTTTTATATTAATAAATATTTGTATATTAAAAAATATAATTTAAATGATGAAACATCACAATTTTACCAAAAATCATATCACCAAATCCTAATAAAAAATCTAATTTTTAAATTTTTTTAAAATAATTTTAACTTGAAATTTAATTAGAAATTAGGAAAATCATAGTTTTAACAAGTTCAGTATTCCACAAATTTTCACAATACTTTTTTATTAAAAATATAATTTAAATAATGAAACATCACAATCGCACCAAAAATCATATCACCAAATTCTAATAAAAAAATCCAAAAGAATCATTGTCACGCCACCCTAGCATTTTCTGCTAGTCAACATTTATCATCTCCCTAAATTGAGTGTTCGAAAAAAGACAAAGTTTTTGAAGACAAAGAAAGTGCAATTTTTAAACTATTATATTTTAAGACGTAGCACAGGTGCCTAATAAGTAAGCCAAATGCTTGACTGTGCCCCAGGTCAAGATAAAGTCATATTTTACTTTAGAAGTTTTTGGGTCTAAAATTTTTAGACTTTGGGAAAGATTTTATGAAATTGGCACAGGTCAAGATAAAGTCATATTTTACTTTAGAAGTCTTTGGGTCTAACATTTTTAGAATTTGGGAAAGATTTTTATGAAATTATAAATTTAAGTTGTGAATTTTTTATAATTTAATTGATTGAGATGTTTTTATCATGTTAAATATATATAATTAAAAATATAGTTTAAATAATAAAATATTACTATTTAGTCATATTAATTTAGCTTAGTAATTTGGAATAAAAATGTAGGTTACAGTCAATATATATGTAGGATGCTTCAACTTGCTTGTAGGAAATCAGGTCTGTTGGTTATTTCAAAGACTTATAGGCCAACCAACATTGATAAAATTTGAACCTCATACTGTGTGCTTTAACAAGTTTGCTGTCTATTACATTCAAAAACTTAATCAGAAAGTAAAAGCTACTCTTAATGTGCATGTTAAAAAGAGAAAAAGAAAAAAGATTCCATAAAACTCAATCATCAAATGACTCAATAGGTGTGGGGTCCTTAACACTGGACCGCATATCAATTTGGTTCGTATTTTGTAATGTACATGTGTCAAAAAGACAAAAAAGAAAAAGATTCCATAACACTCAATCATCAGATAGCTCAATAGGTACAAGGTCCTTAACACTGGACCCAGACATATCAACTTAATTCATATTTTGCACCTAACTTCCATCCGACCCAGAGAAACATTCTGATGATGTTCCAAAATATCTAATAACACAAAACTTCATAATTTAACAAAACGTTAATTCACACATTCAAACCAAAGATACAAAAACCTCTAATAATTAAACAACTCCCAAAATAAATAACAGCAAACATCACTCCCATTGCTCTCACTCGATTGCACGAGAATAATTGTGATGACAGATCACATGCACCCTTGCTTTCTGTGTCAGAACCTCATGGGTTTTGCTTGATGTCATGAGGGTTGTACCGGCGACTGTTCTCTGTCAATGACATGGACTCCAAGCATTATTTCAGTTGAACTCCACGTCCTATTCTCTGTTTCTCCCTTTTTTGTTGGCAGGCGATCAAAACAACAAGGTCAGCAGTGACAGAATCGCAACTCGCCATTGGGTGTCTGAGTTGAACTCTGGTGCACGGAGAATAAATGGAAGAAACTCATTATTTTATTATCAGAAGATAATGTGAGTGGGTTTTAACGACGAACCTTGAAGACAATGTACAACTGGAACGTGTAAATGATTGCAGGTTGCAGGGGAGTTTTGTGGTTGGCCAGAGGGTGCCGCGTATAGATCTCTGGAATATGAGGTCCCTGTTCTCCTCGCCAGTCCACTTGAGCCTCAGATTCTGCCTGAAACTCTCACATCAATACTTTTCGTCGCAACCTTGATGGGTGACAGTCTACTGGCCAACAATTTAATATTAATATATTATTTAAAATAATACATGTAATGGACGCTACGTGTCAATACAAGGCATTGTTCAATATGAATATTCATTAGAATGACGTCAGTACACTTTACATGTTGTGACAGTTATCTTTTAGTGGAACATCACGTTAATACTAATTTGTTTTCTTCTATGTTTGTAAATAGGCCGTGGAAAAACCGTAGTATAATATAAATATAATGAGGCGTTGTATTTTTAAATAGAGAAGAATGGAAATTTTGGTATAATTTTGGTATAATTTAGCATTTTTTTATAAATTTAAGTTATAGTTTTTAAGGTTTAAGATTTTGGGTGTTATATTGGTTTTCGATGGTGCTGAATCTAATTTTAGCATAATTAAGTATTCTTAATATTATATTTTTTGGTTCATGGGGTTTTGGTTAAATGGTGTTGAGGGGTTGTTATGACACTTATCACAGGTTCAATTCTCTTCCTAGGTCGGGGTGATGTATCTAGACATGTTGATGAAGATGGGAAAAAAAAAAAAAAAGAGAAAAAAAGAAAAATGAAAAGTCCTACCAAACTTTAAAAAATATATATATATATATATATATATATATATATATATATATTTGGAAAAAAAAGACTAGATTTTTAGGGATTTTTTACTTTTTAGGCAAAATTGATGCTGTGATAGACAACACTAGTGGACAATAATATTGTTATATTTAATTTTTTTTTTTTTTTGAGAGGAGGGTAATTCATCCTGATTATATTTAGTTTTATTAACTAGATGTTAGTTAGATGTTAGTTTAATAATTACAACAACAACAACAACAAAAAATATATATACAATTACATTTTTGTCAATATTTAAAAAAAAAAAAAATATGTCAACCACTTAATACTTAGAAGTATATGGTACACATAAAAGTCAGTCTGTTAATTAATTATTTTAAAGGACCACTTAGTTTTTAGTGTAGTAGTAGGTGCTATAGAGGGTATCAAATTTGAAATGGTTTCAATATCAAATTTGAAATGGTTTGAAATCTCACAACTTCCATACAACCTAGTGCAACATTAAAAATTGCATAAGAAAGTGGATATTTACTGTTATTTAACTATTGAATGACTTAAAACTCTTTTATTAGTTAAGATGTCGTGTTTCTTAAACAAAAGGGAACATGTCAACAACCCAATACTTAGAAGCATATGGTAGACATAAAAGTTGCCCCCCTTTAACTAGTTATTTTAGATGAGCCTGATGCGCCCTGCAACATGGTATTTAATGTTGCAACGAGTGGTATAATGAAGACCATCTAATATGAAATAGTTTCAAATATGACAACCTCTAAACCACCTGCAACATTAAACATTGCATAGCAAACTGGATATTGGCGGCCATTTAACTATTGAATGGCTTAAAAGTGTTTGACTGGTTTAGATGTTGTATTTCTTAAAAAAAAAGGAACGTGTTAAACAACCCAATATTTATAAGCATATGGTAGAAATATATATCACCACTTCAACTAGTTAGTTTGCATGAGCCTTATGCACCTTGCATTACAAGATACCTTGCAATGCAACATTTAATGTTATTGTAGATGGTATAGAGGTCATCAAATTTGAAATGGTTACAAATTTTACAGCCTTTATACCACTTGTCACAAACATTAAACACTGCGTAGAAAGGTAGATATTGGTTGCCATTATTTCATAGGGTAAAGTTTATCTACAGATGGTTAACTACATGTAAGAATCTTGAAATTATGTTAAAAGATACTGATTTTTTTATTGATATAAATGTACAAATTATTTAGTACTTATCAATGTTAAATATAAGTTAAAAATGATAATGAGAGTATGCTTTACATGATACCTTTCAAGAGTTTGAATCTAAATGGAATTTAACATCATTTCATTGTACCTATTCATTAATAATTTTTTATAGTGAAAATGCTTTTGAAATTTCTATGGTTTTGAACTTTGGAAGAGAATAGTGGCATACATGTACAATTGGACAAATATTTTTTTGACTTGAGAAAAATGCTTTTGAATTCTTAGGGATTTGAACCTTAATGGAGAGTGACACAATCCATAGCTTACCAACCAATCAATAAAGAAAAAAGGACCACTATTTGGGCACCTTAACTTTAAGGACATGTTCATATCTATGTGGAGTCATTTTAGAATTCCAAATCCCTCCACGTATGGAAAACTTATTCATTACTTCTATATTTGGTCATGAGATGTGATGTGTTCAATATAATGTTTCAAAGTGTTTAAAATAGTCTATTTTAAACTAAGAAATTATTGATGGATGTACTTGTTAGGAGGTGGATGTGACTTAAAACTGAATTATTATTTTTTAAATATTAAATTTATTTAAAATGGTCAAAATAAGTTTTTGTAATTAATATTTTAAGAAATGTAATGCTATTTTCATCTTAATATGATTGACACTCATTTTTATATAAATGCACTTTTATAATTAAATTTTTTCATATAAATTTTCAAGAAACAATTTTAAATTCATTCAAAATTGGTGTTCACTCTCACTATTTCTTTCACAATTATTTGATCCCCCTCAACCATTTTTGAACCTCATTGACATTAAAATGACCCATGTGAACATGGAGACCCTATCAAACTTGAGTTCTCCCACTTGACTAGGACTCCAAATACTCTAGATTTGTCAAGGTTTGATAATGCCCTATCTAAACCACTAGATATTAGTCATTTGAATATTAACAACATTAACACATAAGATTCCACTATGCCTAGAGGTGCTTTGGAGCATTAAAAATAAATTCTTTGCATAGTAAGTGTCCCCAACTTATAGAGCAAGTTAATCTCGATGCAAAAAGACCTTCTTTCCAATAAAAAAGGCTATGTAGTATTTGATAGACATTTTACAGATGAGGATAGTTTTACTATGGTCCAAGTTTCATGGGTGTTGGAGGGATGCCCATGAAGATTATCGACCCATATTTTCAAAAAAATCAATTATAGTTTCATATCTATGATAATTGTGACTTGTATCATTCAATTCTAGTGATACGACATAGGCTTTCTACAATATTGGATGACTTCCCACTTACCACTCAACCAATCAATAAATATCTTAATATTGACCTATAAAATAAAGGGATTTGTTGACTACATATTTATTTACTAAAGTTTCCATTCATCTATGCCTCAAACATTGGTATTCCATCTTAACTCTAGTTATATTAAGACCCTAAACGAATAAGAAAAAAACATTCACAAACCTTTTGTGTAGCATTAAAATCTAGGGATCGGATGAATCTCTATTAGTAGTAGTTGTTGTTTTCTCCTCCAACAATCTATATTTTAATCATTTTGAAGTCAAACCACTTTGGGTTCTAAATAGATGTAAAAAAAAAAATTTGCTTTTCCAAGTTTAACTTTAGAATTAGAAATAAATTTTAGTTATCTCAAAAATAAATCATTTATTGTTCAATTGGTTAGATATGTTACACGACCTTGACATGGCTATTTTTCATGTTATTCTTGCAAGTGTTAGCATTAGATGAAAAATACAAAGTTCCACTAATATGCTTGTAATTCCTTTGAATATTAATCTATATATTGGCTTTGTAAACATGCCCCATGCATTTTAGTATTTGCATTTGTGACTCCGTAGGAATTTACAGGGTAAGTTCCTTAGATAAAACACCAAAGGTCACCACTCACAAACAGATCACAAATCAATACACTAGTATTTGACGTGGTTAAACCCCTCGAAGAGGGAAACAATCCACGACCTGAACCAACGCGGCCACTTCAATTTATTAATATAAAAATAAAATTTACATAAGCTTCTCTCATAAACGGTTACCAGACAAATGACCCTCAATGCTCTTTAAATAGAGAGCATGGACCAATCGGGTGTTAAGCCACACATCAAGTGTCGGTAATACAGAGGAGAGAGTGAACCATCGAATCACTACATATCGTGACCGTCGGATTATAAGTTACAAATGTAGTAAAGAAACACACTTTACCTAACTCTACGCTAGACCGAGTTATACTTAACTATCTCCTATGTGCCGGAATATCCTAACAGCCCCCCTTAAGAATAACTTGGGATAGGATTGAAGGATTTACAAAGGTGACACAAGAGGAGACTATTTCCTATGTGTCGAAATATCCTAACATCCCCCCTTAAGAAAAACTTGGGATAGGAATGAAGGATTTACAAAGGTGACACATTAGGAGAAGGAAGGAGGCATTAGAGCCTATCCCCCCTTAATGATAACTTTCTTGAACTCCAAGCATAGATCGAAGTTTGGTAAACTTCGCTTTTGTGAGAGCCTTTGTAAATATATCGACAGCTTAATCATTGGTTGAACAATACTGCACTTCAAGAACACAATCATGAATGAGCATTTGATGAAGTGTATATGAAGCTCAATATGTTTCATACGCTGATGTTGAACTGGATCTTTGCATAGCTGAATGGCACTCTAATTATCACACCAAAGTGTAGTTGGATGTTGCTGATGAAGACCAAATTCAAACAGGATCTGACGAAGCCACATGGTTTCCTTGCTAGCTTTAACTGCACCACAATACTCTGCTTCTGCCGAAGAAAGAGAGATGGCACTTTGTTTCTTACAAGACCATGTAATAGGTCCTGAACCAAGAGTGAATACATATCCTACAGTAGACTTTCGATCATCAGGGTCACCAGCCCAATCGGAATCAGTGAAACCAATCAACAATGTGTTGGACCCTTAGTTAAACTGAGAGGGGGGGGGGGGGCGATTCAGTTTAACATAGTCATGTACTTTTAAAACTTTTCATTAAACCTTATTTACACCTTCATTTCATGTCCAACTTAATATGTAAGTAATCTTATAATGTGAGCAACAAGTATTAATATAATATAATAGTAGACTTAATATGAGAGCAACAGGTATTAAGCAGATGATATAAATCAGATCAACACATACACATCATGCATAGAGACACCAGATATAAGTGGAAACCCATAAAGGGAGAAAACCACATCTTATTATTGTTGTGATGCAAAATCAAGCTCCAACTCCCTCTCACCACTGTTTTCTGCAGGCACCAACCTACAGGAGGCTCCAACCTCAATTCTGCAAGCTACAACTTGCAAGGAAGCACCAACTCCCTTCAATTTTCTGCAGGCACCAACCTACAGGAAGCTCCAACCTCAATCAGCTACAACTGACGGCTATCAAGCTGCAACTTGATAGGGAAGCTCCAACTTCCTCAAATTTTCAAACTGAATGTTTGCTGATTTACCTCAGATATCAGTTATGTTCTGTAGCTTCTCTTTCTACTCTTCTTTTCTTAATCTTCTCTACCTCACTCTTCTATACTCTGTATTCTCTATTTTTCTCTCTCCACCCTCTTTTTTTTTTTTTTGCTTATCAAGATGATATTATTTATAAGGATTTTCTTGTGACTATTAGCATTCCTCAATGAATTTGGAATGGACAGCCATACCTCTTCACTTTCTGCCTTTTCATTTCTTTCACTTTCTCATTCATAAAATATACCAACATGCATTAATTTCAATATTACAGTGGGAGCTTTGTTTTCCTCAGGAGACTTGCCAATGCATCACAAACAATAAAAAATCAATTAAAAACATTTGCATTCAAATTACAATGAGAATTCCAACTCAACTCATTTAGTCTTTTGGCTTTTCTTTGACTGTGTATGTCTTTTCTATGACTGTGCTTTATCTCTTTTCAGCTCTGTTTGCTTTTCTGTCCTCTGCTGTGGTGTAACTGCTGCCTTTAAATCTGGGCATATTCCAATGCTTTTCATACAATAAGTGTCTTGTTGATGTGGAAATTTCCTCAAGCGGAACATACATACACCACAATTGTTTTATGTTCACAATTGCCCTCCACCTTGGGCTGAGGCCCGTGGGTCCACAACCCACGTGGCATAATTTAATACAACCACAAACACAACTTCAGCTCTTGGCTTAATTATAAGATGTCTTAATCATATAATCTGCCCTTTTAATACAACTTAACACACTCTCGGCGTAATAGAAAAAAAAACTGTTTAATACATAAAATGCCCTTTCGGGCCCACCATCCGAGCTTGCATTGTCCTCCGATTGCGATTGATCGCAATCGCAACTCGAATACTCCTGATGCGATTGTTGTATTATCTGTCCGATGCGATTGACCACTCCTGCTCTGATTGCGATTGATCACTCCTGCCCCGATTGCGATTGATCACTCTTGCTCCGATTGCGATTGATCGCAATCCCGACTCGAATACTCCGATGCGATTGAGTCTTTAGCCCAGAACTCAACCATATATGAAACCTAATTTATAGACCCATCGGGTCCAGAACTTAATCACAATCACAAGTCTGTATGCACGTTCCGCTGCTTTGTCTTTCTCCGATGCGATTTGGTAAGGGGTCCCACCATATAATACTTTGTTTTATGTGCTTATATAGGCTTTGAGTCGATGCAATTAAGCCGGATTTCAAACTTATCAAGCCACTTTTTATATGCCCATCGGATCCGAGCTCTCAATCGCAATCGCAATTCTTTGGTTTATACGTTCCGCTGCCCTTATAATCTCTGATGCGATTAGACTGTTCTGATGCGATTATGCCGAACTTCAAATACTTGTTACTCATGGTTTATAAGCCCATCGGGTCCGGGCTTCAATCGCAATCGAAAGTTTTGGTTGGATGTGATCCACTGCCAACTTTTTCCGATGCGATTGATGAGGGTCCCGCCTTATGGTACTTTGGTTCTTTGAATCTTGCACTATATATATATATATGCTTTAGTCCTTTGTATATAAAGCGCAATATATACTTTGTCGCTGGAGTAGATGATTCCCGAAATGAGATTTATATTATATATGCATTACATTGCCGCTTGGGTTATGATTCCCGGAATGAGATTTATATATATATGCATTATATTGCTGCTTGGGTTATGATTCCCGAAATGAGGTTTATATATATATATATATATATATACTTTTATAACTCCAATCTTTAGTGTATCTTCCGATGGGGTGGCGGTTATTGGAATTTATTTATATATATATATATATATATATATATACATTGCGGGTATGACCACGTCGCCAAGTACATATCTATATCTATATCTATATCTATATCTATATCTATATATATATATATATATATCCGCCGGCTTGGGCGATTCTCGGAATTTTATATATATCCTCCAGCTGAGGTAGCGATTCTCGGAATAACAACTGTGTCTCTGCCTCTACTGCTATGATAATGGCTCTACTTATACCTCTTCCTCTGATAACGGTTCTGCCTTTATTATATTCGCTTCCTCTGCCCGTCTCTGTCTTTGCTGCCCCCTTTGCCTGTCTCTGTCTTTGCTGCCTCCTTTGCCATCAATGACAACATTTCCAACACAATGGAGATGCTCCTGCACTATAATGAATCCCGAAATGAGTTGTACCTCGAATATATCGAAGTATTCTTTTAGCTTATTTCCAGTGACTTTCGTGAGGTTAGTCATAAATCGAGCAACAAGACCAACGACAAAGGAAAGTTCAGGACAGGTATGGGTTAGATATAGAAGTTTACCAACAAGTTGATGGTATAAGGTAGCATCAACTTTAGGGGTAGTAAAAGTGACTGAAAGCTTGACTCCAGACTGAAAGGGAGAAGGGACTGGCTTACATTCTTCCATGTGAAAGTGGCGTAGAATATCACGGGAATACTTGGAATGAGAAAGGGTAATACCTTATTTGAATTGCAATACTTGAAGACCAAGGAAATAATGAAAGTGTCCTAAGTCTGTCATTTCAAACTTCTTTTTGAGGCTAGACTTCACATGGTTTATATGGTTGAGATCACTACCCGTAATGATAAAATCATCAATATAAAGAACAAAGATGATGAAGGACTTACCCACTTTCTTGGTGTAGACAGTGTTGTAAGAATGACACCTAGAAAATCCATTATCTAAGAGAAATCTATCCATTTTGGCATACCAAGCCTGAGGAGCTTGTTTTAGACCATAGAGGGACTTCCTAAGGCGAAAAACAAGGCTAGAGTCGTTTTGGATAAATCCAGGGGGTTGTTTCATGTAGATTTCTTCATGTAAATCTCCATGTAAGAAGGCAGATTTAACATCCATCTGATGGACTTCCCATTTAAAGAAGGCTGAAAGGCAAAGAACAAGGCAGATAGAATTCATTTTGGCAACAAGGGAGAAGGTTTCAGTATAGTCAATGCCTTCAACTTGTGAAAATACTTTAGGAATAAGATGAGCTTTATGTCTATCCACTTTTCCATCTGGTCCAAAATTTGTTTTGTAAACTCGTTTGCATCTAACAAGTTTTCTCCCCTTTGGAAGAGGAATAATATCCCAAGTATCGTTTGCCAATAAGGAACAATATTCTTCATTCATAGCTTCATCCCATTCTGGATGACCTAAAGCGTCTTCAAAGGTGTCTAGATTAGGATTTTTTGGAACTTGAGCCAATAAGGAAGAGGCTCTTTCGAACTGAGAACATGTATGACGTTGATCTGCAGGGTCACCTGCGAGTGTACCTGTTGCATCCTGAGTAGAGCGGACCCATCTTGGAAGTTGTGGAACTAAAGGAATATGTTGAGGACGTGGAGGAGGATTGTTATCCTTGTTTTCATCATCCTAACTAGAAGGAATGCTGTCAAAAATAGAAAAGATAGAGATAGGTGGCACATATGCTGAATCAGGCTCGTAGGCCAAAGGTGGCACACCAGCCGAACTAGGCTTGTAGGCCAATATATTTTCATCAAATTTTACATCTCTTCTAATGATTACATTTTTGGATTTTGGTTTAAGAATTTTATATCCTTTGACATCTTCAGAATATCCAACAAAAATGCATTTTTCACTCTTAGGTTCTAAGGCTTTATATTTCGCATCTGGAATATGGGCCCAAGCTTCACTTCCAAAAACACGCAAGTGACTTACATCTAGTTTGATTGAGCTCCAGGCTTCTTCTGGAGTTATATTCCTTAAAACCTTAGTAGGAGTGTGATTCAAGATGTAATTTTCACAATCAATTGCTTCTGCCCAAAAATGAAGACTAAGTCCTTTAGATTGAAGCATACAATTAACGATTTCTTTTAAGGTGTGATTATTCCTTTCAACTACACCATTTTGTTATGGAGTATATGGAACAGTATGTTGCACCAAAATTCAGAGCCATGCTAGGTGCAAAAGTTGATAAATTTGTTGTTAACATATTCTCACTCAAGGCACATAATCTTAACTTAAGTTGAGTGTCCAGATTGTTTCTCAACAAAGGCCTTAAAGGCCAAGAACATGTTAAAAACTTCACTCTTGAGTTTTAAGAAGTATACCCAAGTGCGTTTGGAAAAATCATCATTGAAAGTTAAGAAGTATTTGTAACCAGAGAAAGAAAGAACAAGAAGTGGACCACATAAATCATTGTGCACAAGCTACAAAGGGGATGAAGTGTGCCAAGAGGTAGCTTTGTCAAAACTAACCCGATGATGTTTTCTGAGTACACATCCGGAACAAAACACCATCTTGGCAAGATACCATAAGAATACTTGTCACCATATTTTCTTTACATAGATTTTGAAGAGAGCGATTGTTCAAGTGACCAAATCACTCATTTTTGGGACGGTAAATCCTCTCTACGGACAGAGATAATCCCTCTAGCCCTAGAGTGGGTCTAGCAAAAAAGGGACAAGCTAAAGTGTAGGTTCCTTAATTAATTAATGAAAATTTCAAGGCAGATTGACCTACCTGGAGTCCAACGTTGTCGTCGTTGTGGTGGTGGTGGCCTCTTGATCTCTGTCTCGATGGGTCACAATCCTTCTGCAACAATGCTCAAATACCTTCACGAAGATCAGCAAACAAAAGCAGCATACAAAACAATGATTTCATTCATAATCAACTAACCAGTCAAGGAGGGTTAAGCATATTGCATCAAATAAAACACATTAACGCAAGATGGGAACCAGACAATAGTCATGTATATGTATAAATAGAAGAAAGAGTTACAATCAGAGCCTTGACGTCGCAGCCTCCTTCAGCGGGGTTCAGTCAAAGCGTATCTCGATGAATCATCGGGGAATTTGGATGGGGTGAGGGCACAAGCATAATCTCTCTCAACAAATGTCTCTTCCATTCTATCTTTCTAGCAAAATGTACAGGAATTCTCTTGAGTGTTTCAGCCATAGTATGTTCAGCTAGCTCATCAATGGAAGATGGCTTTATTTATAAAGGGAGAGGAGGAGGTTGGGATCCCTACAATGGTGGAAGGGAGGCCTTATCTCTTGGGAGGTTTCCCCAAAAGGTGGAAACAAGAGGCCAAAGGAGGGAAGCCATGGTTATTCAGTCGAACCACTCCAGATGACTCGCCCACAAAGTTGTTATGATGTAAACTTCGCCTGTATTTTTAAAAACCATTCCATAAATAGGTTGGCATGGGTAGCTCACTGGGACAAAGCGCCAATGGGCATAGGGCCTAGTGTTAATCTTCCTCATTGGCACGAGGGCATAACGGTCTACTAGCGCCAAGGCAAAAACATGTGTCTCTGATGGTCTGTTCAGGAAAGTGTCAACAGAAGGAATGTTGTTCTCATGGCAAGGGATGCAATGATGGTCTTTGCAAGGCATGATACTTTGTTTTAGTCACATAAATGATCCTCCAATGTGCAGGATGGGGATTGCAGGGACAGTGACAAAATGATGTGTAACACTCATGCCAAAGTTTGATCACTTCATCATTATGAGAAACAAAAATGGAGGGAAGACATGATGACCCAAAGTTGTCAAACTTATACAAACCTGTGGAATAATTAGCAATTATAGTAGCTAAAATATGTCTAGGATATTTGAGGTCCTTAATTACAACATCTTGAGGTGAGAATTCTATTGTTTTCCCTTTACCTAAATCAGTTATCTGATAAACAGATAGAAGGTTGCAGGACAAGGTAGGAACACATAATACATCATTAAACTAGCCATTATCTAGATGAATGGTTCTAGATCCTACAACACTAAGAGATCTATCATCACCAACATAAATATTTTTGGTGTTACAATCATTTAAAGAAGAAAACATGGATTTATTTTTTTCCATGTGGTAAGAGGCTCCGGAATCAATGAGCCACTCATGAGAATGAGAAGAATAAGATAAATTTAACGCATAACCAAATATTGATGCTTAACCACCACAAGCAGAAAGTGTCATTCCTGAAGATGAAGTTGAAGAGTTCTCCAAATTGATGTGGTGCTTATTCATTGCTTCTTCCAAGGATTCCATCTTCTTAAAACATTTGGACTCTACATGGCCATCATGATTACAAAAGTTGCAATGTCTATCTGTTTTCTTCTCTTTGTTTTTATTTTCCTTATCAATTTGTTGAGTTGATTTTTCAGTTTGCGGCTGAAATTTATTAAGACCCTTGTTTGGTTTAGGACCATTCTTTTTAGGATACTACTTCTTGGGATTCTTTTGATATGGTTGTTGTTGGGCTGCTAAGGCTTTCTTAGAAGAGTTTCCAGTATTAATAAGACCAAGGTGTATGAGTTTTTCTTGTTCTCTTATTAAAGAATCACAAAAGGAATCAAAAGAGGGGGACTTGTAGGTTTTTCCTTGAGAAATGAGAGCTTCTCTAGTGGAATGGAAGGTGGAAACTAATACAGAGTATGCAGGGCCAAGCTTAGCAAGAATGAAATAGATAAGGATACCATCTTCCTTTTTGACCTTATAACCTTATAAAAGAAGTCTAAGGGTCTTGAATTTGGACAAAAAATCTTCAATAGAGGAGAAATTATTAGGTTCCAAAGTAAGCAACTCATTTTCAAGCTGATGGGCCCTGATTTCGTTTTGAATTCCAAAAAAAATGTTTAGCTTTTTCATAGTTGCATCAGGGGTGTCAATTTCTTGGACATGAAATCAAAGATCTTAAGTAATGGACATTCCTATCAATCCTCATGCTTGATCTTGTTTGTTTTCCCATTTAGCGGCTTTATCTCCATCGTAGGTTTAGTTTCTTGTCCTGTGGCTATTCTATAAAACTATTTACTTCTAATTAAGTCTATCATGTAGGATATCCATTGGAAATAATTGGTGTTGTTAAGAATAACCAAGCATGCACTTTCCATTTTTTGAAAAAACTAAAGCTGAAAAAGGCTAAAACTAATTGCTCTAATGGAAATATCTCGAAAAATTAGGCTGTTTAAAAAGAATGGCTCGGAAAATGGCTTCTGGATGAAGAAGTTACGCCTTTTTGAAAAAAATGTGTTGTAGATGCTGAATAGTTACGTGAAAAGTTGAAAGTTGATGATGAAGTTCTACTTTTAAAAAATCCCCCCATTTTCCAAACTTAATACAATAAAATCACTTTAAAAAAAACTACATTATGTGACCCACTTTTATAAATAAGTGAGAGACACTTTTACATGTGCTTTTTAAATAAAACTCTCTTTTTAAAACCAACAACTTGCCAAAGGGATTTATAAGAAAAAGTAACTTAACAAAAAGAAACTTGAGAAAGAGACTTGAACCCAAGACGTCTATTCTCATAAAATAACTTTACACCTAGTGAGATAGTAAAAGGATTATGTAATTGTTTGAAAGGAGGAAGGGTTTTTTTTTTTTGCTCTTCGATGTGCGTGTTTTTTCCTGCCAAAAAAAAAAAAAACACAAAATCCGTGCAAAAAAAAAAAAACACACAAATTCAACCCTTACGACAGATTGTTAGATTTTCGGTTAGTCTAACTAGCAATTATCTTTTTTTCCTCTATTTTTGATTTTCCGAGATCGCACAAAAACGCGGGGAAATAACATACGTAACAAAAAAAATCTTGCCTTCCTGTTTTTGATTTGTCAAGATCGCACACAACGCAGAGCAAAGAGCATACATAGAGAAGAGGGTATAGACCTGGCAATAAATAAAAAAAATTATAAACTGAAATAAATAGATGGATTAATAATATAACTGCAAAAACGATTCTTTATACCTCCATATCTAAAATGACATAACTTGGACAGCCAGAAACCTTTTTGCATGTAACGAAAGGGGTTCCTCACTGTAACAGACGCTCCGAACACAACATAGCAGTTCTCTTGGCCTGAAAGTGCTTAGAAATGGTAGATCTAGAAAATGGCAGTCACATGCAGTGAAATCAGCTTCGGATTTGGATCAACAACGGATGCGGCCCTCAAAATGGCTCTGATACCATGTAGGAATTTACAGGGTAAGTTCCGTATATAAAACACCAAAGGTAGCTGCTCACAAACAGATCACAAATCAGTACACCAATATTTGACGTGGTTAAAACCCTCAAAGTGGGAAACAGTTCACGGCCTAAGGCAACGCGACCACTTCAGGCAATTTATTAATATAAAAAATAAATTTACATAAGCTTCTCTCATAAACGGTTACCAGACAAATGACCCCCCATGCTCTTTAAATTGAGATCATGGACCAATAGGGTGTTAAGCCACAGATCAAGTGTCAGTAATACCGAGGAGAGAGTGAACCGTTAAATCACTACATATCGTGACCGTTAGCTTATAAGTTACAAATGTACATAGTAAAGAAACAGACTTTACCTAACTCCACTCTAGACCAAGTTATACTTAACTATTTCACATGTGTCGGAATATCCTAACAGACTTTTGGTCTTTGTCTGAAACAAGACATCAAATTCAATGTCTGCTAGATGGAACTGAGATAGGTTTACATCACCTTGGTCATTATAATATTTATTATTATGTTGGGTTGGGATAGAGGAGTTCCTCGACATAGAATGAGTTTGTTGTTATATGCTTTGGAGTGGTCAACATCTTCACTTCATGTGTAAATTGTTTCTCCATGGTTGGGGATTTCTATATATTATTCTTTGACCTCTCATGATCTTCATTGTGAGATCCCTCCCATTATAGGTGTCATCGTAAATCTTAGTAAATGTCCCCTATGCAAAGAGAGGATTTGTGGCGATGTTTCATTAGTTAACTATCCACTTATCATATTTCTAAAGGAGCACTTGTGCAATGACATCTTCAAGGACGATTGGCTATGTTGTTATGGGTCACATTGTGGTCTACAAATCTACCATAGGTTCTAGTCCTAGTTCTCAAATCATAATGCATTAATTATTGTTCTTAAATTGTTTCATCCAACACTTCTATCCATAATGGACATGAACAACACAGTGACTGATCAAATAGGTAACTGAACTGATACCTACTTTTTTGAGGTAGCAAAAAAAGCACCGATTTTTGAAAAGTGGTGATGCATAATCACCCTTATTTTTTGGAGCATATTTTTCACACTTTAAATTTTTTTATTTATGAAGTATGAACATTTATTTTAAAATGTTAGTGATTTTCATGCTAATTTTGAAAAGTATTGAGGCAGCATCAACCATTTTTATTTAGAGTGGTGATTTTCATGTTCATAATAAAACATAAAAATAAAATTAAAAAACATCACAAAAACAAACAATTATAAAAAATATATATAGAAATAATAAAAAACCAATAAAAATGTAAAAAAAAAAAAAAAAGTGACTTGTAAAAATAAAATATTGAAACAAAAATAAATAAATAAGTAAATAAAAACAAAAACTTCAAAAATTAAATTAAAAAAATGGGAAAAAATTCAAAAAAACACATATTTTAAAGAAAAAAATAAAAATAAAACGCATAAAAACAATTTTTATCAAGTTATTGAAAAAAAACCACATAATTAAATTAAATTAAAAATAATAATAATAATAATAATTAAAAATAATTAAATTAAAATACAGAAATAAAAAAAATAATTAAAATTAAAATTAAATAAAATTAATAAGAAATTTTTTTTTTTAAAAAGGATAAAAAATTTAAAATAATAAAAATTAAATTAATACAAAAATAAAATAAAATTGAAATTGAAAAATAAAATTAAAATAAAAAAATTAGTTAAAAAAGGAAAAAAATGTTTTAAAATAATTGAAAAAAACAAAAATCTATATATATTTTTAATTAAACCATTAAAAAAAATGAAAAATAAAATTAAAATAAAAAAATTAGTTAAAAAAAAAGAAAAACATATTTTAAAATAATTGAAAAAAAAACAAAAATCTATATATATTTTTAATTAAACCATGGAAAAAAAAAAAAAACCAGTTAAAAAAATAATAATAAAAATAAATAAATAAATAAATTATTAAAAAATAGCTAAAACTATTAAAAAAAAATAATTTAAACTTAGATTAAAAAAATTATTAAATTTAACCAATCAAAAAAAATAAAATGAAATTTGAAATTAAACTTTTTGTATTAAAATTTAATAAACGTAATAATTTACTTTGAAAAAATATATAAATTGGGCCGCCAAGGTGGTGGCAAGGGCTGCGGGCTCAACAACCGCCCCCCGCCACCTAGGTGGCCAAATATAGTTTTTTTTTTAATTAATTTTTTTAAATTTAATTTAATAAAATTCAATAATTTTTTTTAATTAATTAATTAATTTATTTATATATATATATATATATATATAATTAATTTGTTTTCCACATTTTTCATTTTTAATTAATTTTAAATTTTTTTTTTGTTTTGATATTTTTTTAATTTCATTTTTTTTTCAAATTTATTTATTAAAATTTGATATTTTTTTAATTTCATTTTTTATTAGTAGAAATTCTTTCGGTAATAATCACATGCAAAAGAACGTGGTCGACGCGTTTCGAACCAACCAATGTGGTTCATCATCAGGACTATGTGAGAGATCAGATCCAGACATTAAGTATAAATAGATGTAGAAATGGCTCAACTAGCCGTTATCCTAACGGCTAGTTGAGCCATTTCTACATCTATTTATACTTAATGTCTGGATCTGATCTCTCACATAGTCTTGATGATGAACCACACTGGTTGGTTCGAAACGCGTCGACCACGTTCTTTTGCATGTGATTATTACCGAAAGAATTTCTACTAATTTATATTATGGATCACAGAAGCTTAGATTCCAAAAATTCATTTTTTATCTCAATAATTTTTTAATTTAATAAAATTTAATATATATTTTTTTAATTTAATTTTTATATTTTAAATTTAATTTATTTTTTAAAATTTATTTGTTTTTTTAATAATTATTTTTAAATATATATATATATATATATATATATATATATATATATATATTTCATTTTTAATTATTTTTTATATTTTATTTTTATTTGTAATTTAAATAATGTTTTTTATTTTTATTTTTATTTTTTAATTTTTTTAATTTATGAAAATTTAATTTTTTATTTTAAAATTTAATTTTTTTTTGGTTTTAATTTACTAAATTTTTTTTTTTGTTTTTTAAATTTAATTTGTACATTTTAAATTTATTTTATTTTTTAAATTTGTTTTTTTTTTTTTAATATAATAATTTATTTTCCCTTTTTTTGTCTTTAGTATATTTGTAAATTTTAATTTTAAAAATGTTTTTTATTTTATTTTATTTTTCTTAAATTTTAAATTTTTAAAATTTTTAAATTTTTTCAATTTAAAAAAAATATATTGAATTTTGTTTTTTTTTTCAATTATTTTAAAATGTTTTTTTCATTTTTTTTTTAATTTTTAATATAAATTTTTATTATTCTAAAATTTTTGTTTGTGTTTTTTGCACACAAAAAATTGGCTTTTACTTCCATTTTTTAAAAATGTTGAAAATTTACCCAAAAAAAAAAGGTTATTCCAGAATACAACCTTTCATTTTCGGGTTGTTTTTTCATGGTTTTTTCATGTTTTTTTTTAGAGTTCTTGTTTTGAGGTAATAGTTCTCATTTGATCGGTAACTATGTTAAACATAGACCCACATCCATTGCTAGTTTGCAAGCTCACCACACTCCCCGTAGATATTTTAAGGCTTCTCCAAACCCATGGAAAAAATTCTTTAATGAATTCATATTCCATTGTTTTTTGTTGCTCTCCTTCAATCATTCTTAGATAGTTTGTTTTGTGTTGCTCCCCTTTAGAGTTTGAACAGTTTGCTTGTCCACCATGTAACGCAGGATCTCCAGGGATTCTTCAATGTGAGCACAACGATTGTTAGCTCCCCTCAACTGCTCCGTGAGGGATTGTGCTTGGTGTTGGAGGAAGCTGGTGTCTACTTGGTGTTTGTCCTCCATTATCTTTAATTGTGCTTTTATCAAATCCATCTCTACTTGCATATCAACGCAATGGAAGTAATTCGTTCCTCATGGTGTCTGAAGGAAAGTAGGGAAAAATCACAACTGTGGGAGGATGGATTCAAGGAGGCAGAAGAGGCACAGTTTGGGAGTGAGGATAGAGGGACAAAGAGCTACGTGGAAGCAGGGAGTTTGTGTGAGCGCTGTGCAGTAGGTGATCGACAGAGGAGGATGGATCGAGTTTAGCAGGAAAGGGAGAATGAATTCGAGGAGGCACTGTTAGACAGCGAAAGGAAGCCCCAAGATTGTGAAACAAAGAGCAATGAACACTGCATAGCTGGTGGTCTGTGAAGTAAGGAGAAGCAAAATTTATAAGAGAAGAGGGAGAAGAATGTTCGCTGGGGATGAGGGGAGGGCGGGAATCCCAGGGGGACAGGTTCATGAGAATATCACAGGGGAGGGTATGGGCATGGTAGACCTGCCATGAAAAAATCTGGAAGGCACAGAAGGTCAAGAAGAGGGGAAAATTCATGGTATAGGAGAATAGGTGATTCTATCTTTGGAAAGGAGTTGACCAGGGCGTCTATTGCATGCTTTGCTGGCCAGTGAGTCAGCTTTCCTATTGTTGGACCTGAGGATATGATAGAATGTGAGACCTATGATTTCCTTGTTCAAATTTCGATACCTTGTGATCAGTCTACTGAGAGCGATGTTGGGAGACAAAGCTGAGTTCAACATCATGTTGTTGACTATTGTCGAGTCTCTGAAAATCATAGCCCTTTGAATCTTTAATATTTTTATGATTTTGAGGCCTTGCAATAAGGCGTATGTTTCTGCTCTATTATTTGACAGTCGACAGGCTAATCCACATTCAAATATGGCAACGTTACTTCCCTGCCCATCCATAATGCAGCCTCCAACTCCTGCTATTCCTGGGTTTTCCTTTGAGGCACTGTCGAAGAAGAGTGTGAGCCTTTTGATTATGTTATTATTGAGATTGCAACAAGATGATGAGCTTAGTGGAAAGAAGTCGCCTTCACTAAGTGGGCCCACAGGCTATTTTTGGCGCAAAGTCTATTTTTAGACATGTCGATCATGTTCTATGAGTTGCAGGATGCTATTTGTGGATAGTTGGTCAAGTCGGAAAAAAAATAGATGGACTTTTATTTTTAGACATATTGGGTGGAATCTATTTTTAGATTGCTAGTCTAAAAATAGATATGTCAAATATTATTAGCTCTTAATAATATTTGGACTATAAACATTATCTTATTCTCTTGGAGCACTTCAGTTAAGTGCACAGATGTACAGCTGAGGAGGTGACGGAAGGTGCACTACCTGGGTTATGTGGAGCTATTGCATGGATACATGAGTTATAACTCATGTGACAGAGTTTGGTGGAGTTGATTGAGGAAGTTAATGGAGTTGTGTTCAGTTTAACTAATCTAAACATAGTTGAGCTAGTTGTATCTAGTCTAACTAATTGATACACTAGTGAGAGTGGTGTGAATTAATTATTAATTAATTCACTAATTATTAACTCATTAATCAACTAAAGAATACATCAGTTAACTACAGTGCATGGACAGTTTCAGTCGAGACCAGTGAAGAGGTAGGTGAAAGAGCAGTGTGACTATCAATTGTGACTATATTGTTTCATGATTTGAAACAACAAGTGATTGGAGATGCCAATGAGGATTGCACAGTCAAGGCTGGACCAATTCGAGTTCATTCAGAGCCATTCTTCAGCAGTGATTGCGCAGTAGAGGCAAGTTATCAGGTGGCAGAGATTGGAGCATGTGTTTTTCTAGATTGAGCTTGATTAGTGTGTAGCAATTGGAGATTGTACTGAGAGTTTTGTGAGGAGCTTTGTATAATGATTGCTACATGATCTCTATGACATATAATATACAGATAGTTGGGGGTTTTCAGCTTTAAGCTTTCCCATAAAATATTGTGTTCATATGTGTGATTGTTTATGGTTTTAATGTGCACATGCGATTGTTTTTATTTCCGCAATTAATGATCAATGGTAGAAGAGATTATGTATTGTGCATGAAGTTAAAATAGTGTGTGATCAAGAGAATCTCAGTGAATAATATATTTTTTATTCAAATTTATACATGGTATCAGAGCAATATTGATCATTGAAGAAATTGCAAAACATTGAAGCGGTTGACTTTTGAGCTGGTGGAATTCGAATTTGTAGCAGTGTTTTCTTGGTGTCGAAGTTGAGATGTCTTTCAACGGATTGCGATTGGAGTATGCCCTTGAGGGCAGCTCAAATTATATTGCATGGAAGGACAGGATGGAGGCGTTGCTGGATGATAATGGGTTGAAGGAGTTCATAGATGTAAAAACTCCAAAACCCGCTTCTAGCGATGCTGCCGCACTTGATGCATGGAAAAAGAAGACAGCAAAGTGTCGAAGAATTCTGTTGGAAGGTGTAAAGGATCACATAGTGTCTAGCCTTCATGGAAAGGCTTCTCCATTCTTGATGTGGAAAGCGTTGACAGAGTTATTCCAAAGCAAGAGCGACCAGAGGAAGTTGGCGCTCAAGGATAAACTCATAAACATAAAAATAGAGAAAGGCGACAGTATGCCCAAGTACCTCACGAAGTTCATCCAATGCAGGGATGAGCTGGGAAGTGTGGGGGTGGCTGTAGATGACGAGGACTTGGTGAGCTTGGCTCTCCTTGGGCTTCCGAAGAGTTGGCATTCCTATCAGGACTCTGTCAATGGTCAGGAGAAATTGCCATGATGGGAGCGACTTTGGTCAGATCTTGTGCAAGAGGAGATAAGGCGAAGTACCAGGGACGGATCTTCATCAAAGAACTCAGATGAAGAAAATTATGCTTTGGCTACCAAAGCAAGGAAGGGGAAGAGCAAGAAGAATGCTTCTCAATCCGGTGCAAAAGGCAAGAAGTAGGACATGTCCAAGGTGAAGTGCTTTCACTGTCACCAACACGGACATTACGCCACTAGTTGTCCACAGAAGAAGAAAAATAAGCAGGCTACTGGATCTGCAGCTGGAGAGGCCTTAGCCTCGTAGTTTGAGCTAGATTTTTCACTGATAGCATGCTTGGTCTCAAGTATGATGGATTCAGTGTGGTTTCTTGACAGTGGTGCGTCTTTTCATATGACCGGAGACAAATATTTGTTTATTGATCTGGATGAGAAAGATCTTGGAGTGCACATTGAGATGGGCGATGATGGTAGATGCAGTGCGACCAGTATCGGTACCATTTCCTTTGAGAGGGAGTCTGGTAAACCCTTTGTATTGAAGGAAGTGATGCATGTTCCAGGATTGAAGAAGAATCTGATCTTGGTGGCCATGTTAGAAGACAAGGGATATGATGTTGTCTTTAAACGAGGAAAACCTTCTTGCGCGGTAAGGCAAGCTGGTGAAACTCGGAGGGATAGGGTTTTGAGTTAAGAACCTTTATCATTGCGAGGTAGATGGTACGACAGCAGCGAGCAAGGCGGGGAAGGAGTGGTGAGCGGGATGATGGCGAGCGCCTGAAGATTGAGCCTTCACCATGGAGCTTTGAAGATCTGCGAGATTTCTACGAACTTCCTAAGGGCACTCTTGCGTAGTCAGATCAGTGCAACGGGTGTACCTTGGGAAAATTTGTGAAAACCACCTTTCACGAGAAGGATAGTCGTGCCACGACGATCCTTGAGAGAATTCACACAGACGTGTGTGGACCTTTCTCAGTAGCTTCGACAGCAAAGCACGGGTACTATGTGATCTTTGTTGATGATTTTTCTCGGAAGTGTTGGATCTTCTTCATGCAGAAGAAGAGCGAGACATACTCAAAGTTCTGTGAGTTCAAGGCGCTGGTGGAGAAAGAATCGGGGAAGCAGGTGAAGGCTCTTAGGAGCGACAATGGTGGTGAATTCATCTCTGGCGAATTCAAGGAATTTTGCAGCGCAGAAGGAATTCGAAGAGAGCTCATAGCACCTCATAACCCACAGCAGAACGGGGTTGCTGAGTGGAAGAACAGAACGATCGTGGGTGCTGCACGGGCGATGTTGCATGATCAGGGCCTACCCATACACTTGTGGGCTGAGGCATGCAATACTGCGGTATATGTGCAGAACCGTTGTCCTCACAGGATACTTGGCATGAGTACACCCGAGGAGGCGTTTTCTGGTAAGAGGCCTGATATTTCCCATTTGAGGATTTTTGGTTCACTTGTTTACATTCATGTGACGAAGGATGCCAGGAAGAAGCTGGAGCCGACTGCGGAGGTTGGGATATTTTTTGGGTACACTGATACGCCCCACAACTATCGTGTGTATTTGCCAGACAGTCGCAAGACTGTTGTGCGACGGGATATCAAATTTCAGGAGGAGAAAGCCATGAAGTGTTCGCTTGAGAGGGAGCCACACTTGCATGCAGATGAGGAGCTATTAGTTCTTAAGGATGAGCCTCGGGATGTGGATCAGCCACAAGAGGAGGTTCATGGAGTGGAAGAGACCACTCAAGCAGCGCCAACCATCAGAGGGCGGAAGCACACTACAGAAGCTGAGCGACTGGCTCAAGATGCAGAGAAGGTTGTAAGAGCACCTACATCACAGCGCAGACAGAGACAGTCACCTGATTGGTACATTGGATACATGGCTCTGATGAGCAAGTGTATCATGACAGAACCATCCTCTTTCGAGGAAGTTGTGGAGGACCCTGCATGGGTAGATGCCATGGTGGAAGAGTATGATTCGATTGTCAGAAACATTGCATGGGAGATTGTCCCAAGGCCGGAAGGGAAATCAGTGGTAGGTTCGAGATGGATCTACAAAGTGAAGCAAGCAGCTGACGGGAGTGTGGAGAAGTACAAGGCAAGATTTGTTGCCCGAGGCTTCTCATAGATTGAGGGGATTGATTATGAGGAAAACTTTGCACTTGTCACAAGGTATTCTTCCATACAGACGATTCTTGCTCTCTCAGCACAGATGGGGTGGCACATTCATTAGATGGATGTGAAGATTGTGTTCCTCAACGAAGTGATTGAGGAGGAGGTGTACATAGGGCACCCCAAAGGTTTCGAGATCTTTAGCAGCGAGTCACATGTGTGCAGGCTCAAGAGAGCGTTGTATCGGTTGAAACAAGCACCTCGTGCTTGGTACACACGGATAGACAGTTATTTCACCGGACTTGGATCTCCAAGAGTGAGGTAGATCTGAACCTATACTAGATTGTGGTGGAGGGTAAGTTGCTGATCATTGTACTTTATGTAGATGATTTGATTTTGACAGGTGATCAACTGTTGATACTCTCATGAAGGGCTGATCTTGCAAAAGAGTTTGAGATGAAGGACTTGGGCCTCCTTCATTATTTCCTGGGATTGGAAATTTAGCAGCACAGTGATGGATTGTTTGTGTCTCAAGGCAAGTATGCCCGGGAGATACTGGAGAATTTCAACATGCATGGCTGCAAACCTATCGACACTCCTCTTCCTAGTGGTTGGAGGAAAGAGGATGCTACATCAGCAGAGGTAGTGGATGCCACTGTTTATCGACAGTTGGTGGGGTCGCTTATGTATCTGGTCAATACACAACCCGACATATGCTATGCTGTTAACCAGCTTTCACAAGCTATGGTTAAGCCTACCAAGCTCTCTTTGGAAGCGAGCAAGCATGTATTGAGATATCTCGAGAGGGCACATCGGGATATGGATTATGGTACGACGATCGGATGAGGTGAAGGGCGTGTGTTATACAGTAATCAGAGTTGCATCAAACTCTCGGTTAATCCAATATTTCATGATAGATCCAAACACATTGACATCCGGTATCATCATATCAGAGATTGTGTGCAGCGGAAGGTCATGTTACTTTCATACATTCCTACGGAGGATCAGGATGCTGATATCTTGACGAAGGCGCTCACCAGGAGAAAATTTGAATACCATAGGGGCAGGATAGGGGTTGCAGATAATCCATATCTTGTTGAGAGGGAGTGTTGAGATTGCAACAAGATGATGAGCTTAGTGGAAAGGAGTCGCCTTCACTAAGTGGGCCCGCAGGCTATTTTTTGGCGCAAAGTCTATTTTTAGACTATGTCTATTTTTAGACATATGGATCATGTTCTATGAGTTGCAGGATGCTATTTGTGGATGGTTGGTCAAGTCGGAAAAAATAGATGGACTTCTATTTTTAGACATATTGAGCGGAATCTATTTTTAGATTGCCAATCTAAAAATAGATATGTCGAATATTATTAGCTCTTAATAATATTTGGACTATAAACATTATCTTATTCTCTTGGAGCACTTCAGTTAAGTGCATAGATGTGGCACAGGAGCTAAAAGAAGGAATTACGCTATTCCTGAGGGTTAAGTGGAGCTATTTCATGGATACATCAGTTAGAACTCATGTGACAGAGTTTGGTGGAGTTATTGAAGTAGTTGATGGAGTTGTGTTTAGTTTAACTGAGTTAAACATAGTTGAGCTAGTTGTATCTAGTCTAACTGATTGATACACTAGTGAGAGTGGTGTGAATTAATTATTAATTAATTCACTAATTATCAACTCATTAATCAACTAAAGAATACATCAGTTAACTACAGTGCATGGACAGTTTCAGTGGAGACCGATGAAAGTGGGTGTGAAAGAAACGGTCTTATTCTCAGTTGTGTTTCATATATTATTTGCATGATTACAAACATGCAGCAGTGGTTCGATTTGTGAGATTGCCACAGTCAAGGCTGGACCAATTCGAGTTCATTGAAACCATTCTTTATGATGGTGCGTGATGAGGCGGGCTAACAGGTGGAGAAAATTGGAGCATGTGTTTTGTATGATCTGAGCTTGTGTAGTGTGTAACAATTGGAGATTGTACTAAGAGCTTGTGAGGAGTTTGTACAATGATTGTTACATGATCTCTATCATTATAATATAGAGATAGTTGGGGGTTTTCAGCTTTAAGCTTTCCCATAAATACTGTGTTTATATGTGTGATTGTTTATGGTTTTAATGTGCGCATGCGATTGTTTATATTTCCGCAAATTGATGATCAATAGTAGAAGAGGTTATGTATTGTGCATGAAGTTAAAATAGTGTGTGATGGAGGAATCTAGGTGAATAATATATCTGATTGTTAAATCTCTAGTTATATCATAAGTTTTAAATGCACTTTCATTAGTAGGTTTCTGTATAAATAACCCTAGGTTCATGCTGTCTCATAGTCATTTTCATGAAATGACTGAAAAAAGTGCATTTGGTGATGTCTACCCTAAGTCTAAAACCCAGTTCAAACCATGTCATATCATTCAAATCTACCTCATCTCATTTAGTTTTCATTCCCACGCTTTTAAATCACAAAATATTTCACTTGTCAGTGTTACATAGTTTTGTAGCAAATTATATGGTAAATCAACAATTTTTGCTACGAAACTGCCTGAAACAGTTTTTGCTACGAAACTGGGTTTTTCCTGCAAAGAGTGTCAAAGCGGTGTGAGGTGTCAAATTTTGATGGATGAAGACAAAGGTGAGGTCAACTAAGTTAGTTTTCATAATTCCCAAGCATGCAAGATCATATTTTGTCTCATCATTTTTTTTTGTGGTCACATGTGTCATCATCCTTCCTCAAGTTGTCAAATTAATTTTTAAACAAGTCACCCAGGATCCTCTCTGTCATTAACCCTTTAGCCTTTGCATGTATCAGTGATTTGTCACCTTGGAAGAGTCCAACCCATTGCAAAACAACTTTCTGTCAATTTGTTTCTTTACAGGTGTCACATGTTTAAGAAGGTAGCTTGGTTATAAAGGAAGATAGACATGAAGGAGAAAGTATAAAAAGGAGGCTCTGTGCTTATATAGAATTCCATTGAACTTGAGCTATTCATGGAGGACCCTAGCTTTGCTGAAACATTCACCAATTCAAGTTGCTTGAATTTCTGTTGGAGCTACAAGGGATTTTTCTTTGTTTTTGGACTGTGTGAACAGTAAATTTAAACAGAAGATTAAGGATGAACGGAGATGAATTCATAAACGATGAGAGAGGTTATTATCAAGCATAGAACAAGGAAATAACCTCCTTCAATTTTCTCACAGGTTCTACTAGTTTGGAGATTCGAAGATGTCTCTGGGACCTATTTTCTGAATCCAGAATTTTCCTATTTTATACATGTTTTTCTAATGCAGATTCTGGACAGCTGCAGATGGTTTTCAAAAAACCAAGAGAGGTTTTTCTTCAAAACATTCTGATTTACAAAAAAATCCTCCCGTTTTGCAATAGCTATCAAGGATAGGGAGATAGGAGCTCATATCTTAACCCTATTTTTTCAGAAAAAAAACAGAGTCATTTTATTGGTAAATTAACTTGCTAAAGGTGAAAATGATGCTTTTTGAAGAGGGTAAGAGGCATTTTGAATCAATATTTCTTGACCATCTTTCATCATATCAATTTTCAGACCTACGGGTGAAATTTTGATGAAAAATGGATAATTTTGAATTTTCTCCATAATCAGGTAGTTTCGTAGCGAGTTCCAGGCTTGAAGGCCAAAAAACACTACGAAATTTTCTGAAGAATGCTTTTTGTCTTTAAATTCAGTTTTATGGAGAACTAAGGAGGGAGTTTGATAATATTTAGATATTTTGACCTCACAAATATTTTTGGGCCAGCAGAGGTGGCAGAAGGAAAGATTAAAAGACATAAATAAGCTCGCTACAAAACTGCCTAAAGATGCTTTGTTTTGCAGCGAGGTGTTTTTGAAGGGTTTTTGATGTTTGGAAAGTGTATTAAAAGACAGCCAACCATGTAGAGGAATTCCAAGGTAGTAGTGGAACATTTCAACAAATATTTGGTCTTCTACAAAGTTGTCTTTTTCACCAACTCAGCAAAATACAGTCAGCAAATGTCATGTCATCATCTCCTTAAAAATAGGAAGATCAGTTTCTGAATCTAGTGAAGGTATTTATAGTTTGATCATGGTCAGTGCCACCTAAGCACATGATCATTTCCATTGTAAAGATGCGGTCTTTTCAGTTGGAAAGTGTAATAAATAGGTATTTGAGACCTATTAGGTCTCTAACTCCTAAAGTTAGTAGGTGTCATTATCATTACCATGTATTTGGATTTTTAGTTAGATTAGGTGTCAAGAGAAAGATTCGAAGGTTCAGCTTGAAGGGAGATCCAATGTGAAGGTGTTGAAGCCTATTAATAGGCATAATATCGAATAACAAAGGGTTGGAAGATGTTACTTGTGACTAATACTATTGTAAATTTTTTTGATCAGTAATAGATAGTGGTTGTGGGCTTTCTTCTTCACCTAAGATCCATTTGATGTTTTCATGAACCTTGTCCTAAGTATCTTGCTACTTTTCTTTCAATATATTAATGTTTTATTACTCGGAATTTGTGCTTCTCATGCTCTGACTTCTTTCAAGCATTAAACTATTGTATATCTTTCTCAATATTATGCTTTCAATATCCTAATGTTCATTACTCAGAATTCGTGTTTCTCATGCTCTGACTTCCTTTGAACATTAATCTATTGAGTAAATTCTGTGTGTTGTCCTTTCATTTAAATATCTAAATGCCTTAGTTTCCACAAGGAGAGCCATTTTCATTGAGTTCCCTAGCACTGACTCTAAGCCTAATGGTAGAAAATCTTCTACATTTTCTTCCTGAAATCATATACAATCAAGTCATTATCATAGAGTTAGCCATCTTATAGAGTTTGTATTGAAAATATCATAAGTTATCTTGAGAGATCCCTCTCAGTCTAAAGAGGCTAATCTTCAGTCAAAATCTGGTATGAAATAGTTACTCCAAGTTGACCATTGAAGCAGCCCAACAGGAATCAATTTGGTGATAACATTTTGGCGTCATTGTCGGGGAGACGAAGGTGAAAATTTTCTCTGAGAAGAACGATAAAAGTTCATATTTGACTTGTGATGGTGAACACAAGCCAAACACAGGAAGGTTGTACCATTCACCTGGCGAATCCATTGTTAAAGTTCCCGAGCTTCAAAGTTCAGAGCGACTTCACTGGAAAGAATCCAAATTTCAGAACATTCATGGTGATCCAAGATGACAGGGTATGTGGAAAACCCTTTATATGATGAGATGTTACAAAGTGTAAGGGATGAGTTAGCAAAATTTCAGATAGATGAACATTTCTCAACAATAGTATAACATTGTTTGAAATCCAGTCGACTCACACCTGAAAATAAAATTTATTTTCTTGGTTTAGCTACTGAAAATTTAGAGAATGAAATTGAACTATTGGATGCTCAAATTGGATCATATGATTTCCAAGATCCTAAACAATTCTTGGAAAGTTTTCCTCCTCCAAACTAGGAGGAAATTTTTATACCATCTAACTTACAGATAAAGGAGGAATGTGGTTATGAGCTTGATATTGTAGAGTTAAAGGAGGAATGTGGTTATGAGCTTGATATTGTAGAGTTGGAATCAAAGTTAAGCCTTGATGAAGAAAATAAAACGGATATCCAGGATCAATTTTTCATTAAGATCTTAAAAGGGATATCAATAAATTATGTCTTCTATGATCCCATAGTTGATTACATGGAAGAGTTCTTAGTCCAACTTTTCAATTATTTTTTCACTATGAAAAATAGACCCGTTTTCTCTTACCTTTATCACTTCAGAATACAATTTTCTTTTGGTTCAAGTGTAGTCAAGGGGTTCAAGTATCATATCAGCTCATTGACTGGCTTTATTTTAGGTTTCATTTCTCTTGAATCAAACATGAAGATTGTAGTTGTTAGGGTAGGTAGGAGTGTGTGTGAATAAGCTCAAGTAGACTGAGCATTTTTTCAGTATGTACAGATTTGGTTTTTCAACAGTAATCATCAAGCTTGAGCCCAAGGAGAAGGCTATAAGTGTTTGAAGAAGGCTTTGTGAATTTTAGTAGTTTTGTTTTCAACAAGGATGGAAATGGAACTACAAATTATTTATTTTACCACAGGGGCACACCATCCCCAGTGGAGCCATTTTTATCACTCATAAGTTTAAACACTTTCATTCATAGGTTTCTAAATTTCATTAACCTAGGTTCATGTTGTCTCATAGTCATTTTCATGAAATGACTAAAAAAATTGCATTTGGTGATGTCTACCCTAAGTCTAAAAACCATGTCATACCATTCAAATCTACCTCATCTCATTTAGTTTTCATTCCCATGCTTTTAAATCACAAAATATTTCACTTGTCAGTTTTACACTTTTTCATAGCAAATTATATGGTAAATCAACAATTTTCGCTATGAAACTGCCTGAAATGGTTTTCGCTACAAAACTGGGTCTTTCCTGCAAAGAGTGTCAAAGTGGTGTGAGGTGTCAAATTTTGATGAATGAAGACAAAGGTGAGGTCAGATAAGTTATTTTTCATAATTCCCAAGCATGCAAGATCATATTTTGTCTCATCATTGTTTTTTGTGGTCACATGTGTCATCATCCTCCCTCAAGTTGTCAAATTAATTTTTTAAAAAGTCACCCAAGCTCCTCTCTGTCATTAACCCTTCAGCCTTTTGATGTATCAGTGATTTTTCACCTTGGAAGATTCTTTCCCATTGCAAAACAACTCTCTGTCAATTTGTTTCTTTACAGGTGTCACATGTTTAGGAAGGCAACTTGGCTATAAAGGAAGATGGCCATGGAGGAGAAAGAATACACAGGAGGATTTGTGATTATATAGAATCCCATGGACCTTGATCCATTCATGGAGGACCATAGCTTTGCTGAAACATTCACCAATTCAAGTTGCTTGAATTTCTGCTAGAGCTACAAGGGAATTTGCATTGTTTTTGGACTATATGAGCAATAAATTTAAACATAATATTATGGATGAAAAGAGATGAATTAAAAAAATCGAGAGAGGTTATTTTCAAGCATAGAACAAGGAAAAATAACCTTCTTCACTTTTCTCACAGGTGCTACCATTTTGTAGATTTAAATATGTCTCTTGGACCTATTTTTCAAAATCCAGAATTTTCCTGTTTTATACATGTTTTTCTAATGCAGATTCTGGACAGTTGGAGATGGTTTTCAAAAAACCAAGAGAGTTATTTCTTTATAACATTCTGATTTACAAAAACCTCATCCCGTTTTGCAACAGCTATCAAGGATAGGGAGATAAGAGCTCATCTCTGAACCCTATTTTTTCAGAAAAAAAACAGTAATTTTATTGGTAAATTAACTTTCTAAAGGTGAAAATGATGCTTTTTAAAGAGGGTAAGAGGCCTTTTGAATCAATCTTGAATTATCATCTTTCATCATATCAATTTTCAGACCTACAGGTGAAATTTTGATGAAAAAGGGATAATTTTGAATTTTCTCCATAATCAGGTAGTTTTGTAGCGAGTTCTAGGCTTGAAGGCCAAAAAACGCTACAAATTTCTGAAGAATGATTTTTGTCTTTAAATTAAATTTTATGGAGAACGAAGGAGGGATTTTGATAACATTTAGATATTTTTACCTGACAAATACTTTTGGGCCAGCATAGGTGGCAGAAGGAAAGGTTAAAAGACAGAAATAAGCTCACTACTAAACTATGCTACGAAACTGCCTAAACATGCTCTGTTTTGCAGCAAGGTGTTTTTGAAGGGTTTTTGATGTTTTTAAAGTGTATTAAAAGACATCCAACCACGTGGAGGAATTCTAAGGTAGCAAGGGAACATTCCAGCAAAGATTTGGTCTTCTACTAAGTTGTCTTTTTCACCAACTCAGCAAAAGACAGTCAGCAAATGTCATGTCATCATCTCCTTAAAAATAAGAAGATCAGTTTCTGAATCTAGTGGAGGTATTTATAGTTTGATCATGGTCAGTGCGACCTAAGAACATGATCATTTCTGTTGTGAAGATGTAGTCCTTTCAGTTAGAAAGTGTAATAAATAGGTAGTTGAGTCCTATTAGGTCTCTAACTCCTAAAGTTAGTAGGTGTCATTATCATTACCATGTATTTGGCTTTTTAGTTAGATTAGGTGTCAATAGAAGGACTTGAAGGTTTAGCTTGAAGGGAGATCCAATGTGAAGGTGTTGAAGCCTATTAATAGGCTGAATATCGAATAACAAAGGGTTGGAAGATGTTACTTGTGACTACTACTATTGTAAATTTTTCTGATCAGTAATAGACAGTGGTTGTGCGCTTTCTTCTTCACCTGAGATTCATTTGATGTTTTCATGAACCTTTTCCTATGTATATTTCTATTTTTCTTTCAATATATTAATGTTTGATTACTCGTAATTTGTGCTTCTCATGCTCTGACTTCTTTCAAGCATTAAAGTATTGTATATCTTTCTCATTATTCTACTTTCAATATCTTAATTTTCATTACTCAGAATTCGTGTTTCTCATGCTCTGACTTCCTTTGAACATTAATATATTGAGTAAATTCTATGTGTGTTGTCATTTCATTTAAATATCTACATGCCTCAGTTTCCACAAGGAGAGCCATTATCATTGAGTTCCCTAACACTGACTCCATAAGCCTAATGGTATAAAATCTTCTACATTTTCCACCTGCAATCATATACAATCAAGGAATTATCATAGATTTAGCCATCTAATAGAGTTTGTATTGAAAATAGCATAAGTTATCTTAAGAGAGCCCTCTTAGTCTAAAGAGGCTAATCTTCAGTCAAAAGATGGTATGAAATAGTTACTCCAAGTTTACCATTGAAGCAGCCCAATAGGAATCAATTTGGTGATAACATATTCCATCAAACCACTCAATGCACTCTTTTTATTTAAGCCTAATCTTCCATTGATCCTTGTGAAGAGGTTGGAGGGAAATTTTTTTTTGTACTTCAGGTGGGTGTCGAGAAATATTCCGAGGAGAAGTATTTCCTTGACCTGCAAATCATTGAGGTTGAGTTGACTATTGTTTTTGGCAAGAATGGTCTCAACAATAAGGCTCTGGGCCTTGCTCTACACTTTTCTAATGCAAGGCTTGTGATATTGGAAGGTAGCTTTGTTTCTCATAAGCCAAATTTTCCACAATAGGACATAAGGAAGAGTGTCCCATACTCTTTTGGCAACATTATTCTTCTTTTTCCCCAAGGGTAGCTCTTTTTCCAATTACCAATTAGATCCGAGACTGAGTTTGCACCCATCTCAACATGAAAGGGATTCGAGAGAGAATGCCAGCAATTTTTAGCAAAGGGGAAATCAATGAATAGGTGGTGGATTGTCTCCTTATCTATGAAGCATAGGGGGCATCTAGAGGCTCCTCGTATGCCTCTTTTTTTCAAATTGCCCATTGTCAAGATCTTCCCCTTTACCAGGGTCCAGATGAAGATTTTAATCTTTGGGAGCACATTAGATATCCAAATTTGTTTCCAGATTTCCTATGGAGGAGTGGGGAATTTCTCATTGTGGAGAGCCTCATACCCTGCTTTTAAGGTGTAGGTAGACCCAAAGGGGTCCCATCTGTAGCTATTCTCTTTATCTTTTGCAAGAGGAGCAACTCCGTGGAGCAGTCCCTTCAGAGTAGCTTTGTCATTATCGAGGTGGGGTGGAAATTTTGGAAACATCCAACCTTTCCAATTGCTAGTGCTCTCTTCCCAACTGGATATTTGATCTAGGGTGTTAATCCCATTCTCTCGAAGATACATTTGAATGCGCAGAGTGCTCAGATTGTTTAAAATAGGGAGCTTACCTATTATTTTGTCCTCCCAAATGTTTATGTTGTAGCCTCCATGTGGAACTTTGGAGATATTATTGTGAAGAAAGGGGATGGCTTTTTTGCAAAGAGCCCAGATACGAGAGCAAGGCCTATTGTGGATGAGATGATCTAAAAGGTTTTTCCTTGAAGTAGAAAGATATTTCATTTCTAGCACCTACTTCCACCATGTTTGCTACCCAGTAATTAAGCACCACACTATTTTCGCTCCAGAGGAAACATTCAGCAATTTGGGTATGCGAATAAAAATACCACCATTTTCATATTTTTGGGTTACCTATCTCCATTTGACCAAATTGAACTTATTTTTCTCACATTTTCCACCTTTCCATAAAATTGTCTTAGAATTTATTCCATTTTATGCTAGATACTGATAGGAGCATGTAGCAACGAGAAGTGGTAAAGAGGCAGAGCAGAGAGGACAACTTTTAAGAGGACCATGCGCCCAGCCAAATTGAGCCAAGAGGCTCCCCATTGCTGGAATTACTTTTTCTTCTTATCAATGGTGATGCTCCATACCTCTATTCTTAAGGGTCCTATGCTGACAGGCATCCATAGATAGTTAAAATGATTTCAGCTCCACTTGTAGGGAACCCCAAATATTTGAGCAATACTATGAATGGTGTTCATAGTTGCATTCCATTCGTAAATTCAGCTTTTATGATAGCTGATCTGCCCTCCATAATAGTGCATTAATTTTTCAAACATCATTTTAAATCTCCTTGCTATTATGCTAGTAGCTCCTCCGATAAGTAGGGTGTCATCAACAAAATGAGAATGATTCATGTTTTTGACCCCATTGCTAAATTTGATACCTATGATTAGGCTAGCTCTGCGATTGTGATCCAATGCCCTACTGAAATATTCTGCCATGAGAATGAAGAGGAATGGGGATAAGGGGAAGCCTTGTCTTTAGCCTATAGATGAATGGAAATAATGTCCAGGTCTTCCATTGACCAGAGGGGATATCCAGGGGTTGGATATGCAGGCATGAATGAGGGATATGAATTATGCTTCGAAGCCCATTTTCTGAAGGAAATAGAGGAGGAAAGAGTACCTCACTCTGTCAAAGGCATTGGCAAGATCAAGTTTCATAACAAAACCCTTCTCCAATATCATCATGCTATAATGAATGGCTTCTTGGACCAGCAAGATGGATTCAGTAATTTGCCTTTTTGAAATGAAACCACCTTGATTTTCAGAGATAATATTGGGGAGGAAGGTTTTGATGTGGGTGGAATGGATTTTGGTAATAATTTTATAAGAGGAGTTGCAAAGGGATATAAGCCTAAATCTGGAGAAGTTGGATGGACAAGTCTCTGTAGGGATGAGGGCAAGAAATGTCAAATTTGTGAATCCCCCAATCTTTATTTTCCTTTGAGCCCATAGGCTCATTTTGATGAGGTATTTTTTAATGGCTTCCCAGAAGGTCTGATAGAAGCTAATGGAGAATCCATCTAGGCCCAATGCTTTGTCAGGATGGAGGGTCCATATTTCCTTGATAATTTCGCCCTCTTCAATGTCCTTGGTTAGGGAGGAGTTAATCTCTTCAGTGATCATCTTAGGTGTGTGAACCAAGAAATCGCTATACTACTCTACCTCCATAGTTTCAGATAGGAGGCTTTTAAAATGGCGATGGGTTGCTAATTTTATTGCATCTTGCTCAGTGTGCATGTTTCCTTCTTCATCAGATATAGTTGTAATGTTGTTTCTCAATATTCTGACAATGGCTTGTTTATGGAAGAAGGAGGTATTTTTATCCCCAGCCTGAAGCCAGAGATTCCTGGATTTAAGTCTCCATTTTTCTTCTTCCTTTGTATTTGTATTATATAAAGCCCAATAAAGCTATTTTTCCTGCGCATGATTTTCTTTGGTCACCCCTTGGATACCTATGTATTTTTGAACTTCTTCTAACCTTATCTTAGTGTCCTGCTTAGTTTTTTCTGGTTCCCTATAATAGTCTTTTGCCCATCCGTTGAGAGAAGTGTGCACAAGCTTCAGTTTCATCTCCCAAATATGCATTGGAGATCCCTCAACATGTCGTTGCCAATTGCTTTCCACTATGAATCTTTCCTCAGGGGAGTCACTACATAGAGGGTTGTAGCGGAAAGGAAGAGGCCCGAGGGAAGATTGATCACCGAGGACAAGGGTAACAAGATAATGGTCTGAGGCTGAGCAGGGCATAATGGAGGAGGTTGCAACAAGTGGGAGATGAGGGAGACAACAACAAAAAAGCGATTAAGTCTTTCCATGATGTTCCCTGGCCCAAGTCTGCGATTGCTCCATGTAAAACTTCTATTTTTTGGGATAATGTCCACCAAGTCATGATCTTGTATGATATTCTCCAACTGATCACTTGAAGGGTCTGGAGTAAAAGTTCCCCCTCTTTTTTCTTTGGCATGTATTACCAAATTCAGATCCCCTCCAATGATGACATTGATATTATCCTCACCTTCCATATCATATTTTAAAGTGCACTAACAAACTTCTTTATCTCTATAATGATTTGGGCCATAAATTTTGTACATTGTTATCATTACATCCTCATGGATGTTTTGTAATTTGACTTTTATCCAATCATGGGCCTTTACAATTGTCAGCTGCTTTCATAAGTTATGGTTCCAGATTGTTGCTATTCCTCCCGAAGCACCTCTAGATTCTACAATTGTGCCTGTCTAGTTTCTGATTTTGTTTATGATGTTTCCCATGTATTTTTCTCCTTGCTTGGTTTCTTGGAGGAGAAATATGTCTGGTTGTTCTTGTTTAATGAGATCTCTTAGGGAATTTTTTTTAGAGGGGTTCCCTAATCCCCTACAATTTCATGTGAATGATTTCATTATTTCAGGAATGCATGTTGAGACCCTGTCTTCCCTCTTGTTTCATGCTAGTTAAGATATTCGTTGTTAAGCCCTCCAATAAAGGTCTCTATTAGGTGTTGCGTTCCTAGAGCAATGTCTTTCTAAGCTGCTTTATCCCTATGGTGTTTAGCAAACTTTCTTCCAGGTCCAGTTTTTTTTAAGGTTTCAAAACTGAACCCAACTCCTTTGTTGTGTTTCTGGTGACTATCCGGGCAGATGATGGTTCAACTGAGGATGAAGGAGGACATGATTTGGAAGGGGAGATATGAGGTAGGGATTTGGGAGGGAAGGTGGGGAGGGAAGGTTGAGGGGGTTCCTTCTCCATAGAGGCCAAGGAGGTAAAGGGGTTGGAGGAGGTAAGGGGGGATCAGGGGTTTGAAAGAGGTTTGGAGGGGGTTCAAGATGAGGTTGTGTGCCGAGGCTAGCAAAATGAGAGTATGGATGGACTGTTGAACACCATCATTTCTAGGATTTGGGCCAGCCTTATTCTTTTTTATAACTTCCCATTGTGATTCAGGGTCATTGTTTTCAACCTTTATTGGTTTTGTGCATCTATTAGCGAAATGACCATATTCGTGGCATACCTTGCACTTGAAGGGAAGATGTTCATAGTCTAGTTGCTAGATGTGTGTCCAGTTGTCCACCTTCAACTTAATCTCCTCCGGAAGTCCTTTCCCCAAGTCTACCTCTGTTGAGATTCAACAAGATGATGAGCTTAGTGAAAATGAGTCGCCTTCACTAAGTGGGCCCGCAGGCTATTTTTAGGTGCAAGTCTATTTTTAGCCATGGTGATCATATTTCAGAAGTTATAGAATGCTATTTGTAGATGATTGGTCAAGTTTGAAAAATAGATGAAATTCTATTTTTAGAATATTGGGTGAAGTCTATTTATAGATCGTCGATCTAAAAATATAAGTGTCAATTTTTATTAGCTCTTAATAATAATCTGACAATAAACATCAACTTATTCTCTTGGAGCACTTATTTCAGTGTAAAGATTTGGAAAATCAGTGGGCTGAAGGAATTACGCAATTCCTAGGGTTTAATGGTGGTTCATGCATGGAGGACTCAGTTAGAACTGAAGTGGAAAAGTTATGACAGAGTTGGAAGCATTAAGGAAACATATTCAGCTTTTGGCCCCAGCTTAATGGAGTTAAAACCTTACTGAGCCAGTTTAGGTCTAGTCTAACTGAATATACTAGTGAGAGTGGAGTGACCACTCTGCTAATTAATTCACAAATAATAACTCATTAATCAACTGAACAATACAACAATTAACTACAGTGCATGTCATTTCCAGTGGAGACCCAATGGAGAGATAGGTGAAAGGGCAAGATGGACTATCTGTTGTGACTATAGTGATGCATTGATTGCACCACACACACATTGGAGTTTCCAATGAGGATTGCTCAGTCAAGGCAAGGTAGATTAGAATTCATTCAAGGGTCTTCTTCAGCATGGATGGCGCAGTGGAGGCAGGCTATCAGGTGGAAAGAAATCAGTGCATGGATTTGCAATTTTCTTCTGATTAGTGTGTGATGATTGATTGTACTGAGAGCTTGATGTACTAAGCTTTGTATGAGATTGTTACATGATCTCCATGATACATAATATATTATAGTTGGGGTTTTCAGCTTTAGGCTTTCCCGTTAAACAACTGTGTTATGTGCGATTGTTTTTATTGCTTCATGTGTTTGCAATTGATTTTAATTCCCGCAAAATATTAATAGTGGAAGGATTCTATATTTAGAAAGAAGATAAATATTATTATATCAGGAGAATGTGGATATATACATGCATCTTGTATATAATTTCTACAACCTCTACACAGTTTGTTGCGCAAGCTTGCATGTTGTGTTGAGATTCAACAAGAAGATCCTAGTGAAAATTAAGCACCTACACTAGGATGGAGCCTCCGGCTATTTTTAGGTGGATGCTATTTATAGATGCATGAGAAAATTCTATTTATAGATGCATGTATATTTATAGATGTATGTGAAAATTCTATTTATATATTTCATGTCTATTTATAGATGCATGTCGACTATTATTATCCCTTAATATTAGTTGGACAATAAACTATAATCTATTCTCAAGGAGCACTTGGAAACAGTTAACTGAAGTGGAAAATCAGTTAGCTAAAGGAATTTCGATTCAAGTGGTTGGTTGGTGGGACATGCAGGTTGACTTAGTTGTAACTAAGTGATTCGAAGTTGTAACGGAGTTGGAAGTGCAATTATGCAAGTTGTAAAGTAGCTTAACTCAGTTAAGTGAGTTAAACTCAGTTGTACTAGTTGTAACTAAAGATAAACTAGTGAGAGATAAAATGAATTAATTATTAATTAATTCATAATCAGTGGTCTCACATGCAACTGAAGATTTACTATTATTAACTGCATGCATGTCAGATCCAGTGGAGACCTAGTTGAGTTCTAGGTGAAAGGGAAGTAAATTATTAGTTGTGACATTATCCAATTGCACACATGCAACCATGCACACATTGGATGTGCCCATGAGGATTGCACAGTCAAGGCAAGCAAGATTGCACTCATTCAAGGATTTCTATCAGCTAGGATTGAACAGTGGAGGCATCTTGTGTGGAGACAGTAAATTGGCTAAGTAACTTGCCAATTTTTGTATGACAATGTGAGACAATTAGCTCATGTACTGAGAGATCTTGGATTAGATCATTGTATGTAATTATTTCATGATCTTTAATATATAAATAATAGAAGATAGTGGTTTTTTAGCTATAAGCTTTCCTCGTGTAAATTATATGTGTTATGTGTGATTGATCTTTCTTCATGATATTGTGATTGGCGATTATGTTTTAAATTTCCGCAAAGATAAGTAGAAGTGATTTTGTATTTAACAGTATCATATTGTTAGATCAGGAGAATCTAGTATATACATGCATTTTGTATTGAATTTCTACATGGTATCAGAGCAAAGGAAATTGCAGTAGTGAAGCAGGAGCTGAGTTTGTTGGTGGAAAGAATTTGAATTTGCAGAAAGACTTTCTTGGTGCTACAACTAATTCAAGATCGAAATGGCTTTTAATGGCTTGAGGTTAGATTATGCACTCGAGGGAAGATTGAACTACATTTCTTGGAAGGACAGGATGGAGGCAATGCTCGAAGACAATGTCTTTAAGGAATTCATTGACAATGATGTTCCTAAGCATACTTCATCAGATGCTGCCAATCTTGATGCATGGAAAAATAAAGTGGCAAAGGCGAGGAGGATCCTGTTGGAGGGAGTACGAGACCACATTGTCTCAAGCCTCCATGGGAAAGCCACACCATATGCTATGTGGAAGGCTTTGACGGATCTTTTCCAAAGAAACAACGACCATAGGAAAGGGATGCTCAAAGATAAACTTAGGAAGATCAAGATGGAAAAGGGCGACAACATTCCAAATATCTCATGAAGTTTTTCCAATGTCGGGATGAACTGGGGAGTGTGGGAATAACTTTTACTGATGATGATTTGGTGAGATTGGCTCTCTTGGGACTTCTTAAGATTTGGCACAATTATGAATTCTATGTCAACGGATGGGAAAAATTGCCGGATTGGGAATGACTGTGGTCGGATCTGGTGCAGGAGGAGTTCAGGCGGAACACCAGAGATGGCTCTTCATCAAAGCATGATGATGAAGAGGATTGTGCTTTGGCTGCCAAGGTGAAGAAGGGGAAGGGGAATAAATTCCATTCTAAATCTGAGTCTGAAAGCAAGAAACTGGATATTTCCAAGGTGAAGTGTTTTCACTGTCACAAACATGGGCATCTTGCTACTAACTATTCGCAAAAGAAGAAGAATAAGAAGGTTGTTGGAGCTACATCTGGTGTGGCCCTTGCCTCGCAATTTGAACTTGACTTCTCCTTTATCGCATGCATGGTGTCAAGTGCATTGGGATCAGTGTGGTATTTTGATAGTGGTGCTTCCTTTCACATGACGAGAGATAAGGAAATTTTCAGTGACTTGGAGGAGAAAGATCTCCAAATGCATATAGAGATGGGCGACGACGGATGGTACAGTGCTATTGGGATTGGTACCATTACCTTTCAGAGGGATTCAGGTAAACCATTTCAATTGAAAGATGTTATGCACGTTCCAGGTCTGAAGAAAAAATTGGTCTCACTCGCAATGTTGGAGGACAGAGGCTATGACGTTGTTTTTAGTGATGGAAAAGCTTTCCTGCAACATAAAACAACGATTCAAGCCAAGAGGATAGGGATTCGAGTTAATAATCTCTACAAGTTTGAGGTAGATGGTTGCGCTGCCATGATGGGAAAGGCAGAAAAAGTGGTGAGTTGGGATGAGGGCGAATTATGGAACAGGCGATTGGGCCATCTTCATCATGGAGCCTTGAAAGTCATGCAGCAAATATCTACTAGAATTCCAATGGGAACACTTGCTTAGTTAGATCACTGCAAGGGTTGCACCATGGGGAAGCATGTAAAGTCCACCTTTCATGAGAAGGAGAACTGTGCTTCGGGGATCCTTGAGAGAGTTCACACAAATGTATGTGGACTGTTCTCAGTTGCTTCAACAAAAAAACATAAGTACTATGCTAGTTTTGTTGATGAATTTTCTCGTAAATGCTAGATCTTCTTCATGCAGAAAAAGTATCAAATATTCTCAAAGTTCTGTGAGTTTAAGGAATTGGTGGAGAAAGAGTCGAGGAAGCAAGTGAAAGCTCTTAGGAGCAATAATGGTGGAGAATACATCTCTAACGAATTCAAGAACTTCTGCAGCAAATAAGGAATTCGAAGAGAACTCATAGTGCCTCATAACCCACATCAAAATGGGTCACAAAGAGGAAGAACAGAATGATGTGGGTGCAGCTCGAGCAATGTTGCATGATCAGGGCCTACCAATGCATTTGTGGGCAGAAGCATGCAACACTGCGGTTTATGTGAAAACCTGTTGTCCTCATAGAGTACTTGGCATGAGTACACCTGAAGAAGCTTTCACTGGTAAGAAACTGGATGTTTCACACTTTAATATTTTTGGCTCATATGTTTATGTGCATGTGACCAAGAACGCCAGGAAGAAGTTGGAGCCGACTGCTAAAGTTGGGATTTTTTTGGGGTACACAGAAACACCCCATAATTATCGTGTGTATTTTCCTAATAGTAAGATTACTGTTATGCGACAGGATATAAAATTCAATGAGGGGAAAGCCATGCGGTTTTTGCTTGAGAGACAGTCGGACTTGCATGCGGAGGAGGAATAGTTGGTTCCCAAAGATGAGTATCTAGATGAACATGAGGAGGTTCATGTATTGGAGGAGTCCACTCATGTAGATCCAACCGTTAGAACTAGTAGAAGTTGTACCACAAAAGCTGATAGGATGAGACTTGATGTTGCACAATGTAGGAGCCCCTACTTCACAGCGCAGACAAAGACAGTCTCTTGACTGATTTACTGGATACATGGCTCTCATGAGTGAATGTATTGTGACTGAGCCATCTTCCTTCCAGGAAGCAGTGTAGGAGCCCACATGGGTAGATGCAATGGTGGAGGAGTATGACTCCGTTGTCTAAAACAATGCTTGGGAAATTGTTCCAAGGCTAGTTGATAAATCAATGGTAGGTTTGAGATGGATCTACAAGGTAAAGCAAGTTGTTGATGGGAGTGTAGAGAAATACAAGGTCAGATTTGTGCCCAGGGATTCTCACAGATTGAGGGGATATATTATGAAGATACCTTTGCACCCATCGCAAGGTATTCTTCCATAAGGAACATCCTTGCTCTCAGCGCATATGGGCTAGGGCATTCATCAAATGGATGTGAAGAATACATTTATCAATGGGATCATAGAGGAAGAGGTGTACATAGAGTAGCCTAAAGGTTTTGATATCTTCAACAACTATTTGCATGTGTGTTGACTCAAAAGATCGTTGTATGGACTGAAGAAAGCACCCCGTGCTTGGTACACTCATATAGACAGCTATTTCACCGGACTGGGCTTCACCAAAATTGAAGCAGATGCAAACCTATACCAAATTTTGGTGGAGGGTAAGATTTTAATCATTGTTCTTTATGTTGATGATTTAACATTCACTGGTGATGAGCAGCTGATACACTCATGCAAGGAGGATCTTGCAAAGGAGTTCGAGATGAAGGATATGGGCCTCCTTGATTATTTCCTTGGATTGGAAATATGGCAGCGAGATGGTGAAATTTTTTTGTCTCAAGGCAAGTATGCAAGGGAGATATTGGGTAAGTTTCACATGGAGGGTTGCAAACCCATGAATAATCCTCTTCCAAGAAACTGGAGGAAATAGGATGCTACTTCTGGACAAGTAGTGGATGCTAGTGTCTATTGATAGTTAGTGGGTTCGCTAATGTATCTAGTGAACACGAGACCAAACATTTGCTATGCGGTTAACCAGCTGAGTCAAGCTATGGTTAAGCATACCAAGCTCTTTTAGAAGGTGGGTAAGCATGTCCTGAGATACCTGAGGGGCACATCAGAGTATGGTTTATGGTATAAACAGATGGATGGAGTGAAGTTGCATGGCTTCACAGATGCAGATTGGGTTGGAATTCCAACGGACAGAAAGAGCACATCAAGGGGGATCTTTAGTATCAGGTCTACAATTGTTTCTTGGTACAACATGAAGCAGAGATCCGTGGCACTCAGTTCAGCGGAATCAGAATACATGGCAACGAGTCAAGCTGCATGTGAGGCTATCTGGATGAGAAAGATCTTGGTTGGTTTGTTTGGTTCTCATTTAGATCCAACAATGATTCATTGTGATCATCAGAGTTGCATTAAACTCTCGATTAATCCTGTGTTTCATGATATATCTAAGAATATAGATATTCGGTATCATCATCTCAAAGATTGTGTGCAGAGGAGGATCATGTTTCTTCAGTACATTCCTATGAAAGATCAGGATGCAAATATTCTAACGAAGGCGCTAACCAGGAGAAAATTCGAATACCATAGAGACAGGATCGGGGTGATGGATAATCCCTTTCTTGTTGAGAGGGAGTGTTGATATTCAAGAAGAAGATCCTAGTGAAAATTAAGGACCTACACTAGGATGGAGCCTCAAGCTATTTTTAGGTGGATGTCTATTTATAGATGCATGAGCAAATTATATTTATAGATGCATGTCTATTTATGGATGTATGTGAAAATTATATATATATATATATATATATATATATATATATATATATATATATTGCATGTCTATTTATAGATGCATGTTGACTATTATTATCCCTTAATATTAGTTAGACAATAAACTATAATCTATTCTCAATGAGCACTTGGAAATAGTTAACTGAAGTGGAAAATCAGTTAGCTAAAGGAATTTTGAGTTAAGTGGTTGGTTGGTGGGACATGCAGGTTGACTTAGTTGTAATTGAGTGATTCAAAGTTGTAACAGAGTTGGAAGTGCAGTTATGCAAGTTGTAAAGTAGTTTAACTCAGTTAAGTGAGTTAAACTCAGTTGTGCTAGTTGTAACTGAATATACACTAGTGAGAGATCAATTGAATTAGTTATTAATTAATTCACAATCAGTGGTCTCACATGCAACTGAATATTTACTATTATTAACTGCATGCATGTCAGATACAGTGGAGTCCCAGTTGATTTCTAGGTGAAAGGGAAGTAAACTATCAGTTGTGACATTATCCAGTTGCACACATGCAACCACACACACATTAGATGTGCCCATAGGGATTGCGCAGTCAAGGCAAGAAAAATTGCACTCAATTAGGGATTGCTATCAGCTGGGATTGCACAGTGGAGGCAGGTTGTTTGGAGATAGTAAATTGGCTAAGGAACTTGCCAATTTTTGTTTGACAGTGTGAGATAGTTAGCGCATGTACGAAGAGCTCTTGGATTAGATATTTGTATGTAATTGTTTCATGATCCATGATATAATACATAATAGAAGATAGTGGGGTTTTTAGCTATAATCTTTCCCCGGGTAAATTATCTGTGTTATGTGTGATTGATACTTCTTCATGATATTGTGATTGGCGATTATGTTTTAAATTTCCACAAAGATAAGTAGAAGCGATTCTATATTTAACAGTAGCATATTGTTAGATCAAGACAATCCAGGATATACATGCATTTTGTATTAAATTTCTACATGTTGCCCTTCGGCTCACTTCTTTCGATGAACTTACCAAAAACATTCCTAATCGCTCTAACTGAATCGTCCCCCCAACAGTGAAGGGGGATATGTGGAAGACGAAACCAAACTGGGACAACATTAGGAACATCGAGTTCAGCATCGAAGTCTGATGTCCAATTGTTTAGATAGAGCCCTCTGGTATCCATGAAGTATGGCCCGTTCCTAAAGATCAGATCTTTGTCTTATTCAAATGGAGAAATTTGATTTTCCACATCAACAAGATGGCTTGGATTACAGTCAGTTGGAGCGCATGGATTTTTCTTCTATTTAAATCAGTAAATTCGAGTTTGTAGGTGTTGGTGCACAAATTATCCTGGTAACTGAGGACAACCTAAGACCACATCACTAAGGATCCTCGATCCTCCCGCTCTAGGTGACAAGGGTTGGCCCCCCTTTCACCACAAAGGGGTAATCCCTACTGATAATCAAAATTGAATAGTCGTTGTAGAATAATGTAAATTAAATTGATTTTCTAGTGGAAAAAATAAATAGACTAGCTTATTGAATAAATATTATTTTAAATAATTTTTTTTTTTTTGGAAAAAAAGATGGTAGGTGCATAACTCAAGAAAACTTATTAAATTAAAAACTTCATTAATGGAAAATGAGGTAAATTAATATATATTATAATTCACAAAGGTTAGTGATAAAATAAAGATTAAAATTAAAGAAAAGAAGGGAAATTGGTGTTAAATACATCTAATTGACTATGTGGTTTAAATAACATAAAAATTAGAATAATTTAATTTAATAATTTCCAATAATAAATTTTAGAGAAACATTAGATGTAATGTAATGTATGAAACATTAAATAATATGAACAAGTCAAATAAAGGCTAATAATTTTACGTTTTCCAGTGAGGGTAAAATAGTGAAAAACAAGGTTAAAATAAAAAAGAGAATAAAATTTAAGAAAAGGAAATATGTTAACCACTTAATAGTTAGAAGTATATGGTAGACATAAAAGTCGCTCTCTTAATTAATTGTTTTAAAGGACCACTTAGTTTTTAGTGTTGCAGTAGGTGGTATAGAGGGTATCAAATTTGAAATGGTTTCAATATCAAATTTGAAATGGTTTCTTCTGGATGCGGATGTCTGAGTTGTTTGATGGGACATGGGTCCCTGCGCAGCTCCCAAAGGACCTCGCATGGGAAGCCCATATGGCCCTCTGTACAAGCATTTATGAAAACATTAACTCGCCAGCTCGAGCAGACATTAATTCTCTTGATCAGATCACTATTCAATTTCATATGGAGGTTCTCTTGGTCATGGAGCTCATTCTGGATGGTTCGAATGGTTGTGAATGCAGTGGCGGATCTCCATCTCCCCTCCGCGGTGAATGCCCTCCTGGTTTTGCAGAATCTAGTGCAAGAATGCACACTGGACATCGTTGCACCTTGCTTGCATGTTTTGAGCCACTTCCAGGGTATCACTTCTCACACAGTCTCCTCTGTAGTGTTAATCCTCTTCACAGTGTTTGGGCAGATCATCTTAGTGGTCTTGAATCTCCTTTTTGTGCTTAGTCGGCAATCTTCAGCGGTGTCAATTCCCCTCTCAGGGCTCCTGAGTTTTCTGTCCTTCCATTCTGCTCTAGTCTCCATCTCCCTGCCCCTATCTCCATGCCTCGCCTCTGCCAGAGAATGCGGTGCCGACGAGGAATCAGTCGGGGCCTTGCCACTTATCATCGCCCTTCCCTCAGCTCCACCTCGGGATCTTCCTCGGCTGAGGAGGAGCATGTTCAGCCTCAAGCTACGCGAAGATGCAGAGGAAGAGGACAAGGACGCCTCCCAGAAAATGTTCGTGCTGCTCCGTCTACCCCGCCCTCAGCTTCTGTTCCTTCCAGCATTGCTTTCCCTCCTGTCTCTCATTAAAATGTTGGTCCCTCCATTCGGCAATCCTGCCAGCGTGCTGAATTTCGATTCGAATGCTCCTCGAATAGACCCATTCTTACTGCATTTATCACTGTTACTCTCCGTGAAGAGACTCCCAACCTCGCTCCGACCCGTATAGCCACTCCCCTGCCCCCTCAGGTCTCAAGATTCCCCAACAGAGTGGTTTTGCCTGTAGCTTCCAATCTCCCTCCCCAGAACGCGCTGAGCAAGGAGGTTGAACACACTGACATGGAAGGCGCTCTCAAAGCAGGAATGGACGATAGCAGCAATGATTATGGGTGCAGGATTGTGGAAAAACCTTCGTCTCCGGCTCAGGAACAGTGACACTCTCAGCTCATGAACTCTCCAGGTTTTTCTGTTCAATTACTGTTGGAATTTTTTGCTTCCTTGCCTCAAGGCTCAGCTGGAAAGGCTGATTGTTACTTTCAGTACATATTTCTATGTTACCTTGTTATGTATGAACTTAAGGCCGGTTTCCATTTCAAGGGCAGCCAAGATATTTTTGTTAAAAGGACTGGTTTCCCATCTAGGGCGGTCTAGACTCTCTTTGACTAGCTTCTTCATCAAGCCCAGTGGTCAGGCTCTCACAGCTGACACTGTGGTAGTTTTGTACCAGTAACTTTTATACATAATAGAATTAGTTTTACGTAGAAAAAAAAAAATTGAAATGGTTTCAAATCTGACAACTTCCATAACACCTGACGCAACATTAAAAATTGCATAACAAAGTGGATATTGACTGTTATTTGAAAATTGAATGACTTAAAACTCTTTTATTAGTTAAGATGTTGTGTTTCTTAAACAAAAGGGAACATATCAACAACCCAATACTTGAAGCATATGGTGGACATAAAAGTCACCCCCTTTAACTAATTATTTTAGATGAGGCTTATGCGCCCTGCAATGCGGTATTTAATGTTACAGCAAGTGGTATAATGAAGACTATCTAATATGAAATAGTTTCAAATGTGACAACCTCTATACCACCGGCAACATTAAACATTTCATAGCAAACTAGATATTGGTTGCCATTTAACTATTGAATGGCTTAAAAGTGTTTGATTGGTTTAGATGTTCTCTTTCTTAAACAAAAGGGAACATGTTAAACAACCCAATATTTTGAAGCATATGGTAGAAATATATGTCATCACTTTAAATAGTTATTTTACATGAGACTTATGCACATTGCATTACGACATACCTTGCAATGTGACATTTAATGTTATTGTAGATGGGATAGAGGTCATCAAATTTGAAATGGTTTCAAAATTGACAACCTTTATATCACCTGTCACAAACATTAAACACTACGTAGCAAAGTGGATATTGGCTGCCATTATTTCATAGGGTAAAGTTTATCTACAAATGATTAACTACATGTAAGACTCTTGAAATTATGTTAAAAGACATTGATTTTTTATCGATATAAATGTACAAATTATTTAGTACTTATCAATGTTAGATATAAGTTAAAAATGATAATTAGAGTACGCTTTACATGATACATTTCAAGAGTTTGAATCTAAATGGAATTTAACATCATTTCATTGTACCTATTCATTATTAATTTTGTATAATGAACATGCTTTTGAAATTTTTATGGATTTGAACTTTGGAAGAGAATAATGGCATACATGTACGACTGGACAAATATTTTTTTGACTAGAGAAGAATACTTTTGAATTATTAGGGATTTGAACCTTAATGGAGAGTGACACCATCCATATTTTACCAACCAATCAATAAGGAAAAAGGGGCCACTATTTTGGCACATTAACTTTAAGGACATGTTCATATCTATGTGGAGTCATTTTAGAATTCCAAATCCCTTCAGATATGTAAAACTTATTCATTACTTCCATATTTGGTCATGAGATGTGATGTGTTCAATATAATGTTTCAAAGTGTTTAAAATAGCCTATTTTAAACCAACAAATTATTGATAGATGTACTTGTTAGGAGGTGGATGTGATTTAAAAATGAATTATTATTTTTTAAATATTAACTTTATTTAAAATTGTCAAAATAATTTTTTGTAATTAATATTTTGAGACATGTAATGCTATTTTCATCTTAATATGATTGGCACCCATTTTTATATAAATTCACTTTTATAAGCAAATTTTATTGTATAAATTTTCAAGAAACAATTTTAAATCCATCTAAAATTGGTGTCCATTCCCACAACTTCTTTCATAATTATTTGACCCCCCTCAACCATTTTTGAACCTCATTGACATTAACATGACCCATGTGAACATGGAGACCCTATCAAACTTGAGCTCTCCCACTTGTCTAGGACTCCAAATTCTCCCACTTAACTAGGACTCTAAATTTGTCAAGGTTTGATAATGCCCTATCTAAACCACTAGATATTAGTCATTTGAAGATTAAAAACATTAACACATAATATTCCACTATGCCTAGAGGTGCTTTGGAGCATTAAAAATAAATTCTTTGCATAGTAAGTATCCCCAACTTATAGATCAAGTTAATCTCGTCGCAAAAAGACCTTCTTTCCAATTAAAAAAGGTATGGAGTATTTGACAAGCATTTTAGGGATGAGGATAGTTTTACTATGGTCCAAGTTTCATGGGTGTTGGAGGGATGCCCATGAAGATTTTGTGAAATTCTTAATCGACCCATGTTGTCAAAAAAATCAATTATAGTTTCATATCTATGATAATTGTGACTTGTATCATTCAATTCTAGTGATACGGCATAGGTTTGCAACAAGATTGGGTGACTTCCCACTTACCATTCAACCAATCAATAAATATCTTAATATTGACCCATAAAATAAAGGGATTTGTTGTTTACATATTTATTTACTAAATTTACCATTCATCTATGCCTCAAACATTGGTATTCCATCTTAACTCTAGTTATATTAAGACCCTAAAAGAATAAGAAAAAACATTGACAAACCTTTTGTGTAGCATTAAAATCTAGGGATCAGATGAATCTCTATTAGTATTTGTTGTTGTTTTCTCCTCCAACAATCTATATTTTAATCATTTTGAAGTCAAAACACTTTTGCTTCTAAATAGATGTAAAAAAATAATTTTGTTTTTCCAAGTTTAACTTTAGAATTATAAATAACTTTTAATTATCTTAAAAAGAAATCATTTATTATTCAATTGGTTAGATATGTGACATGACCTTGACATGGGTAATTTTCAAGTTATTCTTGGCAGTGTTAGCATTAGATGAAAAATACAAATTTCCACTAGTATGCTTGTAATTTCTTTGAAGATTAATCTATATAGTGGCTTTGTAGACATGTCCCATGCATTTTAGTATTTGCATTTGTGACTCTTGGTCTTTGTATGAAACAAGACATCAAATTCAATGTCTGCTAGATGGAACTGAGATAGGTTTACACCACCTTGGTCATTATAATATTTATTGTTATGTTGGGTTGGGATAGAGGAGTTCCTCAACATAGAATGAGTTTGACATTAGATGATCTGGAGTGGTCAACATCTTGACTTCATGCGTAAATTGTTTCTCTAGGGTTGGGGATTTATATATATTATTCTTCGACCTCTCATGATCTTCATTGTGAGATCCTTCCCATTATAGGTGTCATCGTAAATATTACTAAATGTCCCTTATGCAAAGGGAGGATTCGTGTTTATGTTTCTTTAGTCAATGATCCACTTATCATATCCTAAAGGAGCACTTGTGCAATGACATCTTCAAGGACGAGTAGCTATGTTGTTATGGGTCACATTGTGGTCTACAAAACTACCATACGTTCTAGTCCTAGTTCTCAAATCATAATGCATTAATCATTGTTCTTAAATTGTTTCATCCAACACTTCTATCCATAATGGACATGAACGACATAGTTACCGATCAAATAGGTAACTGAGCTGGTACCTACTTTTTTGAGGTAGCAAAAAAAACACCTGATTTTGAAAAATGGTGATGCAAAATCACCGCTCTTTTTGTTAGCATATTTTTTACACTTATAAATTTATTTAATTATGAAGTATGAACATTTGCTTGGAAATGTTAGTGATTTTCATGCTAATTTTGAGAAGTGTCAATGTAACATCAACCATTTTTGTTTAGAGTGGTGATTTTCATGTTGATAATCAAACATAAAAATAAAACTTAAAAAAAGGACAAAAAATCAAATCTGAAAATATATAGATAAAGAATAAATAAAACCAATAAAGATGTAAAGAAACAAAAACAAAATTAACTTGTAAAAATAAAAAATTTAAACAAAAATAAATAAATAAATAACAAAAAAATTCAAAATGGAAAAATTCAAAAAAACACATAATTTAAAGATTTTTTTTTTAATAATAATAAATAAATAAATAAAAACATAAAAAATAACTATTTTTAAGTTATTAAAAAAAAACCACATAATTAAAAAAATGGATAAACAAAAATTAAAATAGAAAATTTTAAAATAATTTAAATTAAAATAAAAAATAAAAAATAAAAAATAAAAATAAAATAAATAAATAAATAAATAATAATAATTGAAAAAATAATAATAATAATAATAATTGAAAAAAAAAAAAACAAAAATCTATTTTTTTAAATTAATTTTTTTTTTTAAATTAAAATAAAATAAAAAATAAAAATAAAAGTGAAAATAAAAAATAAAAAGCAATTAAAAAAAATATGAAAAAAAAAACCTAAAAATATTAAATTCAAAAAAGGGAAAAAAATTAAAAATAAATTAAATTAAAAATATATATATTAAATTTGATGAAAAAAAATTAAATAAATAAATTTAAAAAAAAAAAAATAAATAAATAAATAAATAAATTTAACAAATTTAAAAAAAAAATACTAAATTAAAAGAATAAATAAATAAATATAATTAAAATGTAATAAATTTAAAATAATTATAATAATAATAATAATAATTAATAATTTAATTTTTTTAAAATATAAATTGCATTGCCCAAGTGGCAGCGAGGCTGGCAACTGGGCGGGCGGGGAGGCTACACAAATCGACCTCCTGCCCAAGTGGCAGCGGGGGTCAGCTGCGAGGTGGGCAATGGGATGCGTGCAACCCCCTCCCACCTAGCAGTTAGCCCCTGCCGCCACCTAGACAGCCAAATTCAATTTTTATTTTTTTTTAATAATTCTAAATTTAATATATATATTTTAAGATTTATTTTGTTTGTTTTTTTAAATTAAATAAAATTTAATATTTTTTATATCAATTTAATTTTTATATTTTAAATTAATTTTTTTTTAAATTTAATATTTCCAATTTTTTTTTTTTAATTTAATATTTTTAATTTATTTATTTTTTTAATTTAATACTTTTAATATTTTTATTTTTTCCATTTTTAATTTTAATTTTAAAAGTGTTTTTTAATTTATTTTTTAAAATTTCATATTTTTTTTACATTTAATTTTTTATCTTAATATTTATTCTTTTTTAATTTAATAAAGCCGAGGAAAAAGAGTTAAAGGACAAGTTGGTTTTAGGAGACATCACTCGATTATTAACCATCTGGTCACTCTTAGAATAATTGAGGAGGAATGTCGCAATATTAAAGCCGATCTCTTTTGTTGCTTTGTGGACTTTAGAAAAGCTTTCGAAACTATTCCTCGAGATAAGCTTTGGGAGAGACTTAAAGAGATCATGGTCCCTCCTCAGCTGAGGATTGTTGTGATCCGTCTTTACGAGACCGTCACTGCCAAGCTCAAGACCAACGAGGGGTGGTCTAAAAACATTAATTGCAATATTGGAGTTAAGCAAGGGTGTCCCCTATCCCCTACCCTTTTTGGCATATACATCAATAAGCTAGAGGAGTGTCTGGAATCTGTGGGGTCAAAGGGCACAAAGCTTTCTCGTGTTCTCATTATTCTTCTCCTCTATGCCGATGATATCATTCTTCTTGCAAAAATTCATGATGACCCTGATAAACAACTCCAGATTCTTCATGACTACTGCTCCAAGATGGGTATGACAATTAATACCGACAAGGCTAAAGTCATGATCATTAAATCCAAAAAGATCACCCATGATGGTTTCATGTATAATAACTGGTGCTTAGAGCGGGTTTCTTCTTATAAGTATTTGGGCATTGACTTCCCTCATCATCTCAATTGGAATTATAGCATCAAGAAAAGGATTATTGGGGCATGGAAAGTTTATTATGAGCTTGAAAACAATTGTAAGTCAGTCGATCTTTACATTTGGAGTAAAAAGAGGTCCCTCTTTGAGAACCTTGTCACCCATGTTGTCTTATACGGATGTGAAGTTTGGGGTTGTAGTATATCCAGAGAGTCATGGAAGAATATTGAGATGATTCAAAAGCAATTCATAACCTAAAACCTTAAGATCAAGGGAAATACTCCCTATCCTATCCTCTTGATCAAATCTGGTTTGTCCCCCATTGAAAGAACAACTATGTTTAGATATCTGATGTATAAGAAGAAGCTTGACAACATGGAATAAAAAAGGCTCCCTAAAATTGCTTCTAACTGTAGTCAAAACCCTCACCTTCGCCTCAAGCGCAGGTGGCATAAGGATGCGCAATGCTGGCTCAACCATTACGGAATTAAGAAGGAGCTCAGTATGGGAAGCAAAGATAATATCAAGAATACTATTACCTCCAAGTTTAAGGACAAGCTGTGGGAGGATTAGGAACTGGAGGGTAAAAGGAAGCTAAGATACTATGAGGAAGTGATCAACCCCACCCTTGATAATCAAAATTATCTCTCTATGTTGTCCAGCAATAAGAAAAAGATGAACATCGCTAAGATAAGAACTAATTCCCATGAGCTTCAGAGTGAGATCGGGCGGTGGTCTATTCCCAAGGCCCCTTGGAACGATAGAATATGTCAGATTTGTGATTCTAAGTAGGTGGAAGATGAAAAGCACTTCCTTTTAGATTTCCCGACTGTTACTCACATTCGCTCCCAATTCCCTACCATCTACCACACTTTTAATCTTCTTGACCTATTAATCCAACCCACCTATAGCGATCTTGGAGCACTTATTGCCCTTCTCTTTGACCATAGAAACAAGATTTTGAAGAATCAAACTTAGATTCTTTCTCCTCTCTTAGGGTCTAATAGACCGCATTGGTCTTAATGGACAGTAACCACCACCACCATCATCATCAATAAAATTATATATATATATATATAATTTTAATTTTTTTAATATATTAAAATTATCTATATATATATATATTAATTTAATAAAATATTTTTTTTTATCTTCTAAATTTAATTTGTATATTTTAAATTTATTTTATATATATATATATATATATATATATATATATATATATATATATATATATATTTTAATATATTTTTGAAAATGTTTTTTTTTTTTATTTTTTTTATTTTTTTAATTTGTTCTTAACTTTTGTTTTATTTTTTATTACTTTATTTTTAAAAAAAATATTTTAAAAAATATAATGAATTTTTTAATTTTTTTATCTAAATTTAAATTTAATATATATATTTTAAGATTTATTTTGTTTGTTTTTTTAAATTAAATAAAATTTAATATTTTTTATATCAATTTAATTTTTATATTTTAAATTAATTTTTTTTTTTAATTTAATATTTTCAATTTTTATTTATTTATTTATTTATTTTTTTAATTTAATACTTTTAATATTTTTATTTTTTTAATTTAATATTTTTTATTTTTTTATTTTTTTCCATTTTTAATTTTTAATTAATTTTTTAAAAAAAATTAATTTTAATTTTAAAAGTGTTTTTTAATTTATTTTTTAAAATTTAATATTTTTTTTACATTTAATTTTTTATCTTAATATTTATTCTTTTTTAATTTAATAATGCCAAGGAAAAAGAGTTAAAGGACAAGTTGGTTTTAGGAGACATCACTCGATTATTAACCATCTGGTCACTCTTAGAATCATTGAGGAGGAATGTCGCAATATTAAAGCCGATCTCTTTTGTTGCTTTGTGGACTTTAGAAAACTTTCGAAACTATTCCTCGAGATAAGCTTTGGGAGAGACTTAAAGAGATCATGGTCCCTCCTCAGCTGAGGATTGTTGTGATCCGTCTTTACGAGACCGTCACTGCCAAGATTAAGACCAACGAGGGGTGGTCTAAAAACATTAATTGCAATATTGGAGTTAAGCAAGGGTGTCCCCTATCCCCTACCCTTTTTGGCATATACATCAATAAGCTAGAGGAGTGTTTGGAATCTGTGGGGTCAAAGGGCACAAAGCTTTCTCGTGTTCTCATTATTCTTCTCCTCTATGCCGATGATATCATTCTTCTTGCAAAAATTCATGATGACCCTGATAAACAACTCCAGATTCTTCATGACTACTGCTCCAAGATGGGTATGACAATTAATATCGACAAGGCTAAAGTCATGATCATTAAATCCAAAAGATCACCCATGATGGTTTCATGTATAACAACCGGTGCTTAGAGCAGGTTTCTTCTTATAAGTATTTGGGCATTGACTTCCCTCATCATCTCAATTGGAATTATAGCATCAAGAAAAGATTTATTGGGGCATGGAAATTTTATTATGAGCTTGAAAACAATTGTAAGTCAGTCGATCTTTACATTTGGAGTAAAAAGAGGTCCCTCTTTGAGAACCTTGTCACCCATGTTGTCTTATACGGATGTGAAGTTTGGGGTTGTAGTATATCCAGAGAGTCATGGAAGAATATTGAGATGATTCAAAAGCAATTCATAACCTAAAACCTTAAGATCGAGGGAAATACTCCCTATCCTATCCTCTTGATCAAATCTGGTTTGTCCCCCATTGAAAGAACAACTATGTTTAGATATCTGATGTATAAGAAGAAGCTTGACAACATGGAATAAAAAAGGCTCCCTAAAATTGCTTCTAACTGTAGTCAAAACCCTCACCTTCGACTCAAGCGCGGGTGGCATAAGGATGCCTAGTATTGGCTCAACCATTACTGAATTGCTAAGAGCCTGCAAGAGGGAAGTAAAGATATCACACACACTGAAATGAGCAGGAAACAGATGATGAGAACTGATGGGTAGAAACAGATGCAAGAGAGGTGATTGACCCACACCAACACACCCAAAAATATTCACAAAGGCCCAAAGAAGAAAGACAGCATGGGGAAAGTTCAAGGCTCCAGTTATTTCAGAGATACCCAGCAGAGCTGATTTCATGCCCTTAGAATGAGAGAATGATCAGAACAACAGGGAGAAGATAGCATGGTCCTTAGACATTGCCACCACCACATGGGCTGCCATTTCACACAAAGAAGTGATTTTTTATCTATGAACAACACCACAGCCCAAGAAATATGCCGCTTTCTTTGTGGGGCAGACGGCCAACGAAACCATTGCTTCTTTCGGCCCAGAATGGTTGTTCATGGTTGCAATGCATGTTGTTGTCAGCTGCCACCAGACATGGGAGTAATGTAGGTACAGGGGAATGTCACATGAATACAAAATCAACAAAGGGGGGTGATTTTTATTTTTTATTTTATGGTAGGAAAAAAATAATTTTTCAAATGATTTGTATATTTTAAATTTATTTTATTTATATATATATATATATATATATATATATATATATATATATATTTATATATTTTAATTTTTTTTTAATCTTTTTATTTTTATTTTTATTTATTTATTTTTTTAATATATTTTTGAAAATGTTTTTTTTTATTTTTTAAATTTTTTTAATTTGTTCTTAAATTTTGTTTTATTTTTAATTATTTTATTTTTTTTTTTAAATTATTTTAAAAAATATAATGAATTTTTTTTTTTTCAAATATTTTAAAATGTTTTTTTCGTTTTTCTTTTTTTCTTTTTTTTCTTTTTCTTTTTCTTTTCTTTTCTTTTTTTTTTCTTTTTTCTTTTTTTTTTATTTTTATTTTCAACACTTTACGTTTTTGCACCAAAAAAATTGGCTTTTACTTCCATTTTACAAAAATGTTGAAAATTTGCCCTAAAAAAAATAATAATAATAAATAAATAAATTTAAAAAATAAATAAATAAATAAATATTATTATTCCAAAATACAACTTTTCATTTTCATGTTGCTTTTTCATGGTTTTTTTATGCTTTTTTTGTTAGAGTTCTCGTTTTGAGGTAATAGTTCCCGTAACTATGTTGAACATAGACCCACATCCATTACTAGTTTGCAAGCTCCCGGCACTCCCCATAGATATTTTTTAAGGCTTCTCCAAACCCATCACAAAAATTCTTTGATGAATTCATATTCCATTATTTTTTGTTGCTCCCCTTCAATCATTCTTAGATAGTTTGTTTACCCCCATTCCCAACCTAATTTCATATAATTTATAGTTTGTTAATATGTCGAATCCATCCTTGAAAATCACATTTAACTACCACTGAAATGCATATAGCCACATTATACCCTCATGGTTTATTTAAACATAAATTGAAACAAAAATATATGGTATCCATTTTTGTATTACACAGGCATTTCCAATCCAAAAACTGTAAGTTATATTGAATCAAACCTATCATTATTGAGTTCCTAGGATTATGAGAACCCATAGTATATGGGTATTGATTAATTTAATAAAGCTAGGAGCACTGATATTATATATTTCACATTGGAAATACTTACTCCACAATGCTAGAATATGATGGCTTGTCCATGGTATGTTGTTGTGCCTCCTTTAAGTTCAATCTAATGATATTTGTGAGTATATTTCTTTATGGAGGTCACTTGAACTATCTCTCCACACACTTATGAGCACATAGAGACAACTCACACTATTTCCATTAATATTATTATGATATTAGCTACGTTTCAAAGTACATAAATAGACCCGATTTGCATTCGTAGCTTCCATTATAGCTTAACTCACATGTAAACATTATGTGTTCCCTTTTCCTGATAACCTCTATTCTCTACCTTTAAAGAGGAATCATTGTGAGGAAACCTACATTATATTTGATCATCTAAAAATGGTAACAATTTCACTTTCCTTCATTTACCTACCTACATTCTCAACCTAAAATAATGAAGGAAAGATGGTTGTAATAACAATTATAACCCTTGTTATGTGATTTATCTCTAATGCCTTAAAATGAAAAGTGATTGCACTATATAATATGATGTTTGGTATCACCCTGAAAAATACAAGTGTTAGTGTAGATAGTGTTTGTCTCTCTTCTAGACACTTTAAATTCTAATATAATAGATGCAAGATATAGCTTGAACATTGAGATGAGGTTTGTAGTATGAGATGCACGGTAAATTGTAGCAACAAAAGGCTTCATTTGACTTTTTCCTTAGTCAAATGGAGAAATTTGATTTTCCACATCATCAAGATGACTTGGATTGCAGTCAGTTGGAGCGCATGGCTTTGTCTTCTATTTAAATTAGTAAATTCGAGTTTGTAGGTGTTGGTGCACAAATTGTCCCAGTAACTCAGGACAACCTAAGACCACACCACTAAGGATCCTAGATCCTTCTTCTCTAGGTGACAAGGGTTGGCCCGCCTTTCACCACAACGGGGTAATTCCTAGTGATAATCAAAATTGAATAGTTGTTGTAGAATAATGTAAATTAAATTGATTTTCTAGTAGAACAAATAAATAGGCCGATTTATTGAATAAATATTATTTTAAATAAATTAATGTTTTTTGGGAAAAAGAGATGGTAGGTGCATAACTCAAGAAAACTTATTAAATTAAAAACTTTATATTATAATTCACAAAGGTTAGAGAGAAAATAAAGATTAAAGTTAAAGAAAAGAAAGGAAATTAAAGCACACCAGTGTTAAATACATCTAATTGACTATGTGGTTTAAATTAAAAATAACAATTAGAATAATTTAATTTAATAATTTCCAATAATAAATATTAGAGAAACATTACATTTAATGTAATGTATGAACCATTAAATTAAATGTAATGTATGAAACATTAAACAATATGAACAAGTCAAATAAAGGCCAATAATTTTAAGTTTTCCAGTGAGGGGAAAATAGTGAAAAACAAGGATAAAATAAAAAAGGGAATAAAATTTAAAGAACTAGTTTTTTATGACATTTGAATTTACAATGCACATAATCCTAAATATCATATATTTTTGGAATTAAACCTGCAATAAATAAATTCAAATTATAATTTGAAAATATCAAATATTAAGTATTTCAAAATTTAAAATCATTTAATATATTCAAGAATAATGCATAATCAAAATTTATAATCATTTAATATATTTAAGAACAATCTTTTACGTCTCATTTTAAATGTCTGGAAGTTCGTTTCATTTAGTTTCTCTAACCTATAGTAAAATTACATTAATAATTATTATTGTAACTAAATGAAACATATATTTATTTCTCCCATTAATCTCCCATTCAAAATTTCAATCAATTAATTATTAAAATGTCTATGGTAAAATTTCTGCACAAATAAAAAGAGGTAAAGATTAGTAATAATAATAATAAAATAAATAATCCAATTTTAAGGTCACAACCAAGCCAGACACCAACTTGGCATATGAGACCCCCTTGTTTGTGGATCAAGGGACCCACCTTCATGCAACAATTTGATTGTTAAGCGTATGAAGGCATATATACTCTACCCCCTCTAGTTTTGAACCTGTGACCTCTTAGAAGGAAACACGTGCTCTTAAATTAAAGTATACTCACCCATTAAAAATAAAATTCCCAGTTGAAATTAAATCCAAAATAAATATGTAATAAATTCTATTTTTCTATTTCAATATAAAATTTGAATAATTAGTTCCATAAAAATAAAATCTCAAAGATATAGCTTTAAATTTAATTTTAAATTTTAAATTTTCATTATGATTTTTTAAATAAACTTAGAAAATTATTAAAAACATAATTAAAATGATATAATTTTAAATACAATTATATATATAGGGCATTACTTAGGAAACTTGTGACCTGCATGCCCGTCCCACCCAAATGTCGTTGACGTGAGGCTCGTAGCCTAGCTCAACTTTACAACGACGCACTCACACGATAAGAAAAAATTGATTTCATTATGATTTGAACCTTGTATCAATTGGAAACCATTGTCAAATGTTTCTAAGGGAATTTGTCAGGGTAATTTATCTGTGTACAACACAAAAATACAGAAGGAAACTAGTGCGGGATATCGTCTTGATCGGTTTCACGAGTGGTTTTCTTTGAGTTCAACGGGATGATCTCAAATTATTCACCATCAGAAAAGCACTCTAAAATAGAGGAAGGGGAAAGGTTTTTTTTCCGCGTTTTATAAAAAATGAGGGTTTCTCCATAGGAGGGTTTGGGTTTGAGGGAGGCACTATTCAAAGTTGGGTCAAGGAATTAGGAGTTCGAAATTATAGCAATGAAGGGGTTGGAGCCTAACATATACAGTTGCTTTCATTAGAAATGTGTTGAAACATGACAACGAGACAATAAATTTTAGAACCCATGGAAACAAATGATCTAGGGCAAGTGAAAATTATCTCATCAGCCAAAGCTGGGAAGTGGGTTTGGGTCAATGAAAAACATTATTGGGGCATTTTAAAATGAAGACTAGCTCATCTAAAATGGGAGAATACAAGGAGAAAAAGGTCTCAAAGGGAAAGTACTCTTGTCCTTTGCAATAAGAAATATTGAAACAAGTCATCTTTGCAAGCATGTGGCAACAACATGCCCACAGGAAAATTCATTGAAGATTTTTCCTTCTATAGTCCCACATCCACACCTTTCACTTAGTCATATGATATTTATGTGAAAGAATTATTAAATGTAAAAAAGAGGTTGGAGGTTGTAGAAGTTAAAGAGTAGGAAAGAGATCATACAAATCCTATAATAATAGTTGAAAACTAGGCTTTAGCAGAAAGCAACAAAGCCACGAAGAGATAACAAGAGAAGAAAGGAAAGGAGATTCCACAAAATTTTCCAAAACCTAGGCTCAAGTTATTAGCAATTCTGCTAATAGGGAAGGAGAAGCAAACATTTGGGTTGGCAACATGCAAAGATAGAGAAAGAAAGGAAAGGAAATATAGGGCAGCAAACATAATTATCAAAGGGGTGAAATATTATGGGGAAAATGAATGTACTCTTGACCTTGCAAGAGAATTCATGAAAGACAAGTTGTTATGGCAAGGACAAATACGCCAATCATGGAAAGTAGGTAAGTTTAATGGTGAGAGAGCCAAGCCCATAAAATTCATCATGCTCATATTGCATGATAAATATATCAATCTAAGAAAGAAGCAACTCTTGAGGGGTTCTCGCTTTTTTCTCGAAGAATATTTAACTGTAAGACAAAAAAAGGAAAGGAGGGAGGAAATGTCAAAGGATATGGAAGAAAGAGATGAGGGAAAGAGAGCATGGATTTATAAAGGTAAATTTGCGATAGCACAAGTTTGACCTCCTTCCAAAACAAGTTAGTAAAACGATAACAAATAAGATGCAACAAACTCTTCAATAAGAAATTAGGAAGCAAGGCCAGTGTGGTAAAGCAAGGACAAAGACTCAACTGTGAGTCTTGCATGTAAAAAAAATAGCAATCAAATCATAGCCAGGTTTCCTTAATATTAGTTTGTTGGAAATTTAGCGTTTACCCATGGACATGAGGACCTGGCTTAGGGCATATTATGGAAGATATAGACACAATTTTCCTCATAGAAACACATGAGCATGAATGGTGCAAGACACCTTTGTTTGAAAGGTACTGGAAGATAGCAGTGTGGAACAAGGCAGCAAGGAATGAAAAAGGGCACGGGGGTATCATGGTATTAGAGAGAAAAATAAGGTCGTTTCATTCAACTAGAAAAAAGGTTACTCAAATAAACAATTTGTTTGGCTTAAAATATCAAAAAATGGAATTCAAATCAAAATTGCAGCATGCTATTTTGCGCCGCAAGTTTCAAAAATCTACAAAAGTATAGGGCTTGACCACAAAGATCTCTTTTCATCCCTAAAAGAAGATATTGCAATGTAGAGTCTCGTCTAGGTGAAGTCCTTATAGTGGGGGAATTCAATGCTAGGGATGCAAGTGAGCAAGCTATCATTCTTTGTTGTAAATAAGATTGTGACCCTATTTGGCTTACATAAGAGAGTAATCGTCAATGGGAAAGAATTTCATAGGATAAAGGTTGTAAACTCTTTGGTGGAAAATTTCTTACGCTGTGTGGATATTTCGATTTAGTCATTTGTAATGGATTGACTAGAAATGTCTGGTAATTTCACTTGCAATACTTATAATGGAGCAAATGTAGTAGATTATGTAATTTGATCTCATAGTTTGTGTGAGAAAATGGAGGAAGTGTTGATTGGAGATAAGATTTGGGACTTAAAATCATATCACAAGCCAATTTATTTAAGTTTATATTGGACTGTAAAGAAGAAATTATGGTCAAAAAATCAGTGTGTTCAACAAAATCTCCCAAAGGGCAGAATCCTTTTGACTCCAGAAAATTTTAATACCTTAAAAATAACACTAGAGAGGTTCTTTGAGAAGGAGAAAATCTCATTTCACAGGCTTCATAGCCACGGATTAACACACTTAATTCAAAGTGCACTTGCATAGTGCAAAGGAGAAAAAATTAAGAAGTCTGAAACAAATTTCTTTCCAGTTAATGCTTGGTTTAACGGGGAATGAAAAATGCAAGGAGAATGTGGAAACAATCAGACAAGGATAACATAAAGCTCAAAGCTTACAAGAAGATATTAGGAATGAAAAATAATGATTTCATGGTTTCGAGGAGAGAAGAACTAATCTTCCTTGGGAAAAATAACCCCAAATTATTATGGAAGGAGCTCCAACCGAGAAAGGTGCAAACTAAAAACAACATTACAACTTCTAAATGTTTCAACTATGCAAAACAACTTTATGAGCAGGATCCCAAGGTTGACCCTTCTCCCTTGGTCAACAATGACACAAAACTATTCACGGTGCAATAGGTAGAGATGGGTATCAAGAAGTTGGGTGTCAGAAAATAAAAATACTTAGCTGAATTCCAAGCAGAGTATCTAAAGCGGGGCTTAAAAAATCTTCCACCTCTCATCACAAGAATTTTCAACAACATCAAACAAAAGGGGTTCCCCACATATTGGAAAACTAGTCTGGCAATACCTCTTTTCAATATTGGTGATGTCAATAATCCCTCCAATTATAGGACCATAATGATAAACCCCTTGTTTGAAAAGTTATTGTGAAGCATATTAGAAAATTAAATCAGCAAGTGGGCAGAAGAAAGAGATAAATGTGCTAAAGGGCAAGTAGGTTTTCGACTAAACATTCCACAGTTGATCATGGTATAAGTTTAAGGCACATCATTGAAAAATTTTGGGAGAAAATGGAAGAAGTTTTTTTTTCTTTGCTGATTTCAGAAAATCCTTTGACATGGTTCCTAGGGATAAGCTTTGGTATAGAATCGAGGAACTTGGGGTTCCCAGGAATTTGATGTTGATTTCTAGGAGGCTACGACACGTGCATTCTCCAAGTTCCAGAAATAGTTTTGGGAAATTCCACCTGGAGAATGTTTAATTAAAATAATTAACTATTTTTAATGGATGCCTAATTCTAAACTTAGGAAATCAAAATAATTAAAGGGTATTAATTAAACTGGGTGAGAATCTTCTAGAAAAAGATGGAGATAGAGTTAAGTTGATCTAAGCCATTAAATATGATTTAATATGGGTCATTGAATGTTCAACAATAATATTATAAGAAGAAGCTCAATGCAAACTTGGAGAACACATTGTGTGAGATATCTAGAGATTGAATTCTCAAGAGAGTAGCGCAGTAGTTGTCAGAGGAGTGATCGAGTTGATTTCTTGCAGTAAGGGGCATGGATAGTGGTCGGTGGAAGTTTTTCTGATCCAGTGAATACAAAGCAGAGAAGGCAGAGTGATATCCAAAGAGGCAACATAGAGCCACAATGGGCAGCGCATAGCCATGCTAAGGTAGTGTAGAGCATGAGAGGGTATCTGCAGTTTTTCTGAGGAGAAATCCAGATCCAATGCTAGAAGTCGTGGTGTGAGACCAGAGGGTCATGTATCCGAGCATCCAGCGAGCAGATCGACCAGCCAGAGGAGTGACGTAGTCCTGATCTAGGTGGATATTGATGGCCACTTGCCTATTCCACTTGGAGCCCCACCATTGTTTCTTTCAATTTTTCATTTTCCTTAATTGTAGCACAATTTACTATTTTTAGTAGTTTTTCGGGTCTTGAACTTTCGGAGCCGTTTTTAGGCCCTAAATGACATTTTTTTGGAAAATCGGGAGCAACATAGGTCCTCGACTAATGTTTCTCACTCAAATGTTGTAGTCCTCAGATTGATATTTCTAATGAGGTATTTTGCGCGTCAAACAGAGATCATATGCCAAAGTTACATCCCCGGGAATTTGATGTACCAATTTACCCAAATAGGGCCCATAGTTTTGGCACTTCATCTCCTAGTGTTATGCTTTTGGATATTTAGGTTTTTCCATTGTTTATCAATCATAAATAGGCCTTGGAGCCTCATTGTAACATATTTCAATGGCCTGTAGCAGCCACATTTCTTCTCAGAGATAAGCTACCAGCGCCCTAGCTAGTTTATTTCCATCATGCCTGTAAACATATTTCATTTATGTGATATTAATGAAATGAATTCTTATTTCTGCTGCATCTTTGTGTTTATGTGTATTTCTATATTTTATTATGTTCATGCATAAGTTCGGATCAGTGGTATCAGAGCGGTCTTCTCTTTCTCTGTTTTTCTTTGCATGTCCCCAACGAGGTCAAGGTATAAGGAGTTAGGTCTTAACCTCGTTGAACCCTTGCAAGATCATCCTCGCAAACCCCGACGACCTCCCATTGGAGAAGAGAAGGAAAATGAGGGAGCAAGATATCCTATCAAAATATTGCTCGAGGAGGCCCTCGAGAAACAAAGGAATTCGATGATGGATAACTTTTCCTAGATCCATCAGCGACTACCCACCGGTGGTGCATCTGCATCCAACAACCACTCTGGAGGTGCCACTCCTTTGAAGGTACAAGTCAACTTCAACATTCATGTATTTGAAGTCCATATAGATGCAGACATTGTAAATAGATGGTTGAATTTGCTGGAAGGGTATTTTTGGGTCCATGGTTTCTCTAACCAAGAAAATATTACTTTTTCACTCCTCAAAGTCGCTCCCATGTAAAAGACTGGTGGGAAACCTACTGTGAGAAAAAGGACAAGAGGGGACCCTATCTTTTCTCAGCTACACCCACTTGGAATTCATTCTGAGACGACATCAAGGAACAATATTACCCTGTGGGGAGCTATGAGGACAAGTACATCCAATGGACCACACTGTGGCACAAAGGGATCAAGATGTGCATGAGCTAACAAATTTGTTCCATACCCTACGCACAAAGTTTGTATTAAATATTTAGAGAGACATTTGGTGCTCAAGTAACACATTTGTTTGCAAAGATACATTTAGGAGGAAATGGATTTCCTTAGCATTACCTCTCTTGGAGCTACATATCGATATGCTTCCAAGATCGAGCAGAAATTTAAGTAGAAGAAGCAATACTTTGGATCTGTGAATTTGAAGCTGGGAAAAGGCGCCCTTGAACCGCAGAACAAGGGGCAAAGCCAAACAAAGGTGACTCAGAACAACACAAAAAATCCAAAGAAGGACACGGAAAATTGTTGTGAATTTCATAACATCTCCACTCATAACAGAAACCAGTGTCAGTCCAAATAGTCAATGGTAGCTGAACTGAAGACATCTGAATCATATGCATGTTTTGATTATGAGTCAGAACCGGAGAAGGGGAATGAAAAATGGAAGTAAATCATTGATGCGGAACCTAATGCCAACGTTTCCAACACCAAGATTCAGAGGGAGTATCCTGAGGATCCAAAGGAGGGGGACTGCCTCTTCCATTCACAGATGTGGGTGAAGGGTTCTCCGCTGCAATTACTTGTCGATAACGAAAGTCAAAAGAACCTCATTTTAGCAGAGGTCGTGAAGAGGCTCGGCCTACCGACCACAACACACCTGCAACCATATACCATCGGGTGGTTTCACCAATAAATAGATCTCCACATCAACCAACAGTGCCTCCTTTCATACAACATAAAGCCCTTCACTGATGAGGTACTCTATGTTGTTGCTCCTCTTGATGTGTCTGATGTATTATTGGGCCAACCATACTTGTGGAAGCGAAATTTTGTTTATGATTATATGCCTCATTCTTTTTTATTACTTTGGGAAATAAGTTGTACAGGATACCATAAGTAGTACCACCTTTCGCCATCCCTTTGATTAATGCAAAGCAATGCAGTAAGATTATTTCCCAAACCATGAAAAAAAAAATTCATTACGATTCACCCACAGGGAAAGAAGACGATGGTGGCTACATCCTTGAAAGAAGGTTCCCCTACATGACAACAACAGATGGAAAAAGACGTGGAGAGATACAAGGACATTTTCTCCTCACCAACAAAGGTTCCTCTACACTGCCAGGTCAAGCACTCCATTGATCTAACCCCAGGCACGCCGCTGCCTGATGACCCCACACCTCATGCGACCACACAGACATAATCCACACATGTATTGTATGAGGTTAATAAAGCAACCAAATTTATTGAACGCATCTAGAAGTTCCAAGACATCTTGGATAAATCCAATTCCAAATACAAGCAGTGATATGATCAATAACGAATGCCGCACAACTTCTAGGTGGGAGAAAAAGTGTGTCTACATTTGCAGAAGGAGCGCTTCTCTGTCCACCGCAAGCTTTTCCCACTCCAATATGGGCCATAAACCATCACTAAGGCTATACAGGACAATTCCTTCGAGCTCAGTATTCCACCATTGCTTGGTATACACCCAGTGTTCAATGTGGAACGCCTTCGGCCATACTTTCCACCTTTACTGGATACCTTTGACATTGCAGAACAACTCACATCAATAGAGTTAAACCCAGAATGGATGGAACTGGACAACATGGATCATATCATGGACACACAAATCAAGAAAACTCATTAGTAGAAGATCCAACTATATCAGGTTGTCAAATTTTTCCAATTCCTGCACCAAGGCAAGTGGCTCACCAGAGACCAAGTTCAATACAAGTTTCATCATCTCATGGAGGAACTCAACGCATTGGGGACCATTGCTTCCTAAGGGGGGAAGAATGATCCAAGTCAATATTAGTCGCCACCCACCTATTCCACTAAGGGCCCCACCATTGTTTCTTTCAGTATTTCAGTTTCCTTAATTGTAGCACATTTTACTATTTTTAGTAGTTTTTCGGGTCTTGAACTTCCGGAGCTGTTTTGAGGCCCTAAACGACGTTTTTTTTTTTTTTTTTTTTTTTTTTTTTTATAAGGTGAAACATGGTTCTTTTATTGATGTTTCTCAATGAAATTAGTATCCCTCAGACAGATATTTATAACGAGGTATTTTGCGCGTCAAACGGAGATCTTATGCCAAAGTTACATCCCCGAGAAGTTGATGTACCAATTTACCCAAACCGGGTCCATATTTTTGGCACTTCATCTCCTAGGCTTAGGTTTTTGAATGTTCATGATTTTACATTGTTTCTCAATCATAAATAGGCCTTGGAGCCTCATTTTAACATATTTCAGAGGCCTATAGCTGCCACGTCTCTTCTCAAAGATAAGCTACCATCGCCCTAGCTAGTTTATTTCCATTCTCTCTATAAGCATATTTCAATTATGTGATATTAATGAAATGAAGTATCATTTCTATTGCATCTCTGCATTTATGTATGTTTCTATATTTTATTGTGTTTCTACATAATTATGGCTCAGTGTTATTAGAGCGGTCTGCTCTTTCTCTGTTTTTATTTGCATGCCCCTGACGAGGTCAGGGTATAAGGATTTAGGGCTTGATTTGGTTGAACCCTTGCAAGATCATCCTTGCAAAGCATGATGACCTCCCATGGGGGAGAAAGGAAATATTAGAGAGTAGGAGATCCTATCAAAATATTGCTCGAGGAGGCCCTCAAGAAACAAAGGAACACGATGATGTAAAACTTTTCCCAGATCCTTCACTGGCTGCCCACCAGCAACGCATATGCATCCAACAGCCACTCTAGAGGCACCACTCCTTTCAAGGTACAAGTAAACTTTGAAATTCTTATATTTGAGGACCATATAGATGCATACGTTGTATATAGATGGTTGAATTCACTGGAAGGGTATTTTTCGGTCCATGGTTTCTCTAACTTAGAAAATATTACTTTTTCACTCCTCAAAGCCGCCCCCCATGTCAAAGACTGGTGGGAAACCTGTTGTGAGAAAAAGGACGAGAGGGAAATTTCTATGTTCTCAACCGCACCCACTTGGAATTCATTCCAAGATGGCATCAATGAAAAATATTACCCCGTGGGGAGTTATGAGAACAAGTAAATCCAATGGACCAAGTTGCGGCAATAAAGGGATCAAGATGTGCATGAGCTGACAAATTTGTTCCATACCCTGCACACAAAGTTTGGTATTAAATATTTAGAGAGACATTTGGTACTCAAGCACCGCAGTCGTTTGCACATACACATTCAGGAGGAAATATAGTTCCTTGAAATTACCTCTCTTGGCGTGACATATCGATATGTTGCCAAGATCGAGCAGAAATTTAAGTAGAAGAAGCGAGACTTTGGATCTGTAGATCTAAAGCCACGGAAAGGCGCCCCCGAACCACATAACAAGGGGCAAAGCCAAAGCGGGGAAACTAATAACAACACCACAAATACAAAGAAGGATACAAGGAAGTGGTGTGAATTTCATAACAACTCCACTCACAACACAAGAGAGTGTTGGACCAAAAAATCGTTGGCGGTCGAACTGAAGACATCCAAATCATATGCATGTTCTGATTATGAGTTAGAATCAAAGAAGGGGAATGATAAAGGGTAGTAGATCACTAATGCGGAACCCAGTGCCAACATTTCCACCACCAAGCTCAAGAGGGAGGATCCCCAGGATCCATAGGAGAGGAGTGTCTCTTCCATTCGTAGATGTGGGTGAAGGGTTGTCCACTGCAATTCCTTGTCGATTGTGGAAGCCAAAAGAACCTCATTTCAGAAAAGGTCGTGAAGCAGCTCTTCCTACCGACTACAACACACCCACTATCATATACCATCAGGTGGCTTCACCAAGGAATAGATCTTCACATCATGCAGTAGTGCCGCCTTCCGTACAAAATCAAGCCCTTCATGGATGAGGTATTGTGTGATGTTGCTCCTCTTGATGTGTCTGATGTATTATTGGGCCAACCATACTTATGGAAGTGATATGCTCTGTATGATTCTAGGCCTCGTTCTGTTATTATTAATTTGGTAAATAAGTTGTACATGATACCGGAGGTAGTACCGCCTTCCGCATTTCCCAAACCAGGAAATTTTCTTTCATTATGATTTTCCCACAGGGTAAGAAGAAGCTTGTGGTTGCAGCCTCCAAACAGGGCTCCCCTACCTGACATCAAAAAATGGATAAAGACGTGGAGGAATACAAGGAAATTTTATCCTCACCAACAGAGGTTCCTCTACACTGTCAGATCAAGCACTCCATTGATCTAACCCTAGGTACACCACTGCCTAATGTTTCCATACCTCATGCAACAACACAGACATAATCCACACATGTACTGTCTAAGGCTGTTGAAGAAAATAGGTTTATTCAACGGATCCAGTAGGTCCACGATATCTTGGATAAATCCAATTCCAAGTACAAGCAGTGACATGATCATCATAGGATGCCACACAACTTCCAGGTGGGCAATAAAGTGTGGCTACATTTGTAGAAAGAGCGCCTCCCTGGACCCCACCGTAAGATTTTCCCACTCTGATATGGGCCATACACCATCACTAAGGCTGTAGGGGACAATTCCTTCGAGATCATTATTCCACAATTCCTTGGTATGCACCCAAATTTCAATGTGGATCACCTTCACCCCTACTTTCCACCTCTATTGGACACCTCTGACATTGCAGAACAACTCACACCAATAGAGTTAAAACTAGACTGCATGGAACAAGCGAACACAGATCATATCATGGAAACACAAATTAAGAATACTCACCAGTAGAATATCCAACTATATTTCATTGTAAATGCAGACCAACTCCTGCACCAAGGCAAGTGGCTCACCAGGGACCAAGTTCAATGGAATTTTCCTCATGTCATGGAGGAATTTAACGCAATGGGGACCATTGCTTCCTAAGGGGGGAGGAATGATCTAGGTGGATATTGGTTTCCAACCGCCTATTCCACTTGGGGCCCCACCATTTCTTCTTTCAGTTTTTCAGCTTCCTTAATTATAGCACAGTTTATTATTTTTAGCAGTTTTTCAGGTCCTGAACTTTTGGAGCCGTTTTGAGGCCCTAAACGACATTTTTTTGGAAAATTGTGAGCAACATGGGTGTATGATAAATGTGAGTGGGTCTATGATTGACGTTTTTCACTCAAAAGTTGTATTCCTCGGATAGATCTTTCTAACGAGGTATTGTGCGTGTCAAACAGTGATCGTATGCCAAAGTTACGTCCCCGGAAGTTGATGTACCAATTTACCCAAACGGGGCCCATAGTTTTGGTGCTTCATCTCCTAGGGTTAGGTTTTTGGATGTTTAGGGTTTTCCATTGTTTCTAAATCATAAATAGGCATTGTAGCATCATTATAACACAATTCAAAGGCCTATAGCTACCACATCTCTTCTCAGAGATAAGCTACCAGTGCCATAGCTAGTTTATTTCCATTCTGTCTACAAGCATATTTCAGTTATGTGATATTAATGAAGTGAAGTCTTATTTCTGCTGCATCTATGCGTTTATGTGTATTTCTGTATTTTATTGTGTTCATGCATAATTTTGGATTAGTGGTATCATAGTGGTCTTCTCTTTCTCTATTTTTCTTTGCATGTCCCCAACAAGGTCAGGGTATAAGGAGTTAAGGCTCGATCTGGTTGAACCCTTGAAATATCATCCTCGCAAACCCCTACGACCTCCCATGGAAGAAGAAAATAAATACAAGGGAGCAGGAGATCCTATCAAAATATTGCTCGAGAAGGCCCTTGAGAAACAAAGGAACGCGATGATGGATAACTTTACCTAGATCCTTCAACAGTTTCCCACAGGCAACGCATCTGCATCCAATAACCACTCTAGAGGCACCACTCCTTTCAAGGTACAAGTTAACTTCGAAATTATTGTATTTGAAGGCCAAATAGATGCAAACGTTGTAGATAGATGGTTTAATTTTGTTGGAAGGTTATTTTTCGGTCGATGATTTCTTTGATCGAGAAAATATTACTTTTTCACTCCTCAAAGTCGCCCCCCATGTCAAAGACTGGTGGAAAACCTATTGTGCACAAAAGGACAAGAGGGAACGCTCTCTATTCTCAGCCGCACCCACTTGGAATTCATTCCGAGACGACATTAAGGAACAATATTACCTCGTGGGGAGCTATGATGATAAGTACATCCAATGCAACACACTACGGCAACAAAGGGATCAAGATGTGCACGAGCTGACGAATTTGTTCCATGCCTTGCACACAAAGTTGGGTATTAAAGATTCAGAGAGACATTTGGTGCTCAATTACTGCAGCTATTTGGACAGATACATTCAGGAGGAAATGTATTTCCTTGAGATTACCTCTCTTGGTGCAACATATCAATATGTTTCCAAGATCAAGCATAAATTTAAGCATAAGAAGCGAGACTTTGGATCTGTGAATCTGAAGCCAGGGAAATGTGCCCCGAAATGCAGAAGAAGGGGTAAAGCCAAAGCAGGGCAACTCAGAAAAACACCACAAATAAAAATAAGGACACGGGGAAGTGGTGTGAATTTCATTACAGCTACACTCACAGCACAAGCGAGTGTCAGGCCAAACAGTCATTAGTGGCCGAATTGAAGACATTCGAATCAGATGCATGTTCTAATTCTAAGTCAGAACCAGAGAAGGGGAATAAAAAGGGAAGTATATCATTGATGTAGAAACTAGTGCCACCATTACCACCACTAAGATCCATAGGGAGGATCCAGAGGAGGGGGAGCGCCTCTTCCATTTGCAGATGTGGGTGAAGGGTTCTCCACTGCAATTCCTTGTCGATAGTGGAAGCCAAAAGATCCTCATTTCATCAGAGGTCGTGAATTGCCTTAGCCTACCGACCAAAACACACTCGTAACCATATACCATCGAGTGGCTTCACCAAGGAAGAGATCTAAGCATCAGCTAGTAGTGCCACCTTTTGTACAACATCAAGCCCTTCATGGATGAGGTATTGTGTTATTTTACTCCTCTTGATGTGTCTAATGTATTATTGGGCCAACCATACTTCTGGAAGCAACATGTTGTGTATGAGTCTAGGCCTCATTCTATTATTATTGCTTTGGAAAATAATTTGTATAAGAAATCAGAGGTAGTGTCGCCTTCTGCCATATCTTTAAGTATTGCAAAGCAATTCAGTAAGATTATTTTCCAAACCAGGAAATTTGTTTTTATTATGATTTTCCCTCAGGGAAAGAAGAATATTGTGGCTAAAACCTCAAAATAGGGTTGCCCTATGGGACAATAGCATATGTACAAAGACGTGGAGGAATACAATTGATCAACGATTGTCATTGATGTCAACCCAAGTAGCACCAGGGGCTACCCCAATATTGCATGGGAATTTTGACCTACCAAATTACTGTATTATGGGTCAAGAATGATTTTGATGGTTTCTACTTGTCGAGATGTTTCCGTTGATATATGTCACTCCACGTAATTCTTCACGGTTTGAGAGATATTCATGTTTGAAGTTTGTAACCTCAGTTAGTGGGATAAAACCCCATAGGGTTGTGGCATGGGTCATTGAAAAGTAAATAATTAATAATTTTTAAGCTCCTAAAATCCCTCTCATGTTCACTTGTTGAAGCCCCTCTCAACCTATGCATTTATATAAATTGTGATCCTCATATCCTCCTTATGCAAGGATTTCGCTATCTGAAACAGGTCATCGTGGAATTTTCTCTCTAAATTTTTTTTCTACAAAGGTTCAGAAGCTGAAATTTTTATGAGGCAAAGCTGAAATCTTGAGGAAGCGCCTGTAAAAATTTCAGATCAAGGTGCAAAATATTTTCGGAGATATGATCTGTGGAAGTCAGTGTTTTTGCAGACTCCTGAAATTAATCTCAAAGAAGTGACATTGGGAAAATAGTCATAACTCTCTCTCTGAGTATCGAATTGGAATTCTGTAAAAAGTGGCAGATAGTGCACAGACTGTAGTTTTCGTTGTATAAATTTTAGAGTCGAATGAAGAAAAAAGTGACACGTGGCATGTCGTACAAGTTTGCTCTACTGAAACAGTCCATAATTAGGGCATTGTGAGAGATTAGGAATAACTCTCCCTTGAAGAATCCAAATGTGGTCAGACATGTGGCATTGAAAAGAAGACTCATAGGAATACTACGGGGCCGAAAATCACATATTGGGGTTCTGAAATAACATAGATACACCAGATTCAATATTGAGCTCTTAGAAGGCAAGAAAAATCTAGATCATGTGTTGTCAAGGGCTACAAAGGACCAAACTTTCTAGGGTAGCAAAGCAAAGCAAGGTGCAATAGAGGGTAGCATGACAAGAGAAGCAATCAAGATGCAGAACAGTGGCAAGAAGTTCATCACATGAATTCTTCAAGTGGGAAGCACTGCATACAGTCACTGTAAAGGTATCATTGTAATAAATCATTGCAAATACATTATTGTAAAAATTGTACTAGTGTCTATTTGCCAAGAGTTGAAGAGGCAGTCTCGGGAGGTCTAGGATCATCAATAGGTGGTTGTGTCATAGTTGGGGTTATGGTATAGTGTGTCTTCCTCTTCTACATCATTCTATATCATTGTAAAGTGGACCATTTTCCCTAGTACGGGAGTCCATTCTTGTTTTATTCTTCTATAGGGTGGTAGGGTGGTGCTAGGGTGAGTTGTAGCTCATTGGGTGTAGGGGCATCCATTTAGTTGACTAATGAAGAATCTCGGGCATTGGAGCGTCCATCCAGTGGGAGCTGGAGAAGAATTCCTTTCTAGATTCTAGGAAGCTGGAGATTTATTTTCAATTAGAGTTGAATATTAAAGAATTATTAGAAAATCATTAGGTGGTTTTTGTCCCGGAGTGGGTTTCCACCTTAAAAACTGTGTGCATTTGTGCTCCTTTTTTTTACTTCTATCATTGTACAAACACTGATAAATTAACTAATTCTCTAAGAAAATGACAGTGAAGAAGAAGCCAATGAGAGAGAATTTTTTATCGCCAAGCACAATAAACAAGAGGTATCAAACAATGAAGAAGAAGGGTTGACCTTAGAAGAATTTCTAAGGAAGCAATCAAGCTTATAAAAGAGCTCAAGGCTAAGAAGATCTGTTCCAATACTCTTGAAGAACAAGTTCAAGGTCTCAAAATTGAATTTGAAGAACACAAATGCATTGACGAGTCACTTCAAAAGAAGTTGGAAGAAATCAACCAAGAAAGGGAAGAATTAGAAGCCAAAGTAGTCTCACTGCGTAAGGAAGTGAAGAAGGGAAAATTTATCCAAAACTAGGCCAATAGCTCAAGGGCATTGGAATAACTCATCAACAATCAACGATCTTACAATGACAGAACTGGCCTCAGTTACAAAGAAGAAGAAGCAGGATCTTCTACAACAAAATACAATGAACCTATGAGATCTGACATGCATGTAGACTTCATTGGAAAAGATTCGCAAGAACAGACTTGGAAGACAATTCCTCAACGAAGATTTCCATGCAGGTACCAACATATTTTTTATGGCTATTGTTATTCATGTGGAAAATTTGGTCATAAATTTGTAGAATGTTGCACGTACCCTAGGAATCAATACAATTCCAGGAGATCTGTCAAATATGAACCTCCCAAGGCTCAGCAAAACATCAATAGATTTGAACATTTAAGAAATAATATTGAATGTTACAAATGTCGAAACTTTGGACACATAGCCAAACACTGCAGACTTCAAAATCCTCCAGAAGAATCTTCGAAGCCACAAAACTAACGAACATGGAAGAAGAAGAAGATTGATAATTGTGCTCTCGCTCTCAAGGCTCAAAAAAACAAAGATGTGTGGTATGTTTATAGTGGTTGCTCAACTCATATGACTGGAGATAGAAAGAAATTTGTATCTCTGAAAGAGAAGAAGGATGGAATAGTGTCCTTCGGAAATGATGGATCTTCAAATTTTATAGGATCAGGTACCGTCACTCTCGGAAGCAAAGATGCTCTAGCCAAGAATGTTCTATTGGTTAAAAACATGAATCACAATCTTCTCAGTGTTGGAAAAATGTGTGATCAAGGACATAGAATACTATTCAACTACACAAAATGTGAAATCAGGAAAGGCAGATATGGTGAAATTGTGGCTACAGCAAGTCGAGCTCCAAACGACATATATGTTCTGGATGAAGCAACTAAAGCACGGCTAATAGCTAAAGAGGATGATATAATATTTGGTAGAAATGATGATCGACTAAGTAAGAAGTTTGCTAAAAATATCCAAAGTGATTTCGAGATGTCTTTACTTGGTGAGCTAACATACTTCTTAGTATTTCAAATATCTCAGCAAGAGAAAGGAATATTTATATGTCAAGCCAAGTACATCAAGGAAATGCTCAAGAAACTCAAAATGGAAGATTGCAAACCCATCCTTACTCCAATGGTAACAGGTTGCAAATTGAGCATAGATGACTCATCTAATGATGTGGATCAAAGGTTGTACAGATCTATGATTGGTAGTCTTCTATATGTAAGAGCCTCCCGGCCAGATGTTATGCAAGTAGTTATACAAGTAGCAAGATTCCAAGCAGCACCAAAAGAATCACATATTATTGCCATCAAAATAATTCTTCGATATATAAAGGGAACAACAGAATATGGTTTGTGGTATCCCAATGGTAACAATCTCATTCTTCATGCCTTTACAGATGCAGATTGGGCAGGAAGTGTTGATGATCGTGAGAGTACTCGTGAAGCATTGGAATATCTTCCCCATAAGCTTGGGATTCTCCCAAGTTCTCATTAGATTTTCCTTATTCATAATATAAAGGGGGAGTGGAAGTGTGTACATGTCCATAGGATGGTTGTGTGTCAGGGGGAGTTACCCTTTTCCATTTATGTCAAAGGGGGAGAGAATTTTGTAGGAAGAGGTGTCATGATCGCAAGGGGAGTACTTGTGTTGCCATCAATGCCAAAGGGAGAGATTGTTGATCAGCGATTGTCATTGATGTCAACCCAAGCAGCACCAAGGGCTACCCCAATATTGCATGGGAATTTTGACCTACCAAATTACTATATTCTGGGTCAAGAATTTTTTTTTATGGTTTCTACTTGTCGATATGTTTATGTTGATATATGGCACTCCACGTAATTCTTCACGGTTTGAGAGATATTCATGTTTGAAGTTTGTAACCCCATTTAGTGGGCTAAAACCCCATAGGGTTGTGGCATGGGTCATTGAAAAGTCAATAATTAATAATTTTTAAGCTCCAAAAATCCCTCCCACGTTCACTTGTTGAAGCCATTCTCAACCTAAGCATTTATATAAATTGTGATCCTCATATCCTCCTTATGCAAGGATTTCTCTATCTGAAACAGTTCATCGTGGAATTTACGCTCTAACTTTTTTTCTACGAAGTTTCAAAAGCTGAAATTTTTATGAGGTGAATCTGAATTCCTGAGGAAGCTCCTGTAAAAATTTCAGATCAAGTTATGCAATATTTTTAGAGATATTTTCTATGGAAGTCAGTGTTTTTGCAGGCTCCTGAAATTCATCTCAAAGAAGTGACCTTGGGAAAATCGTCATAACTCTCTCTCTGAGTATCGGATTGGAATTCTGTAAAAAGTGGCAGATAGTGCATGGAATTTATTTATTTTTGTATCAATTTCAAAGCCAAATAAAGAAACAGTGACACGTGGCACGTCGTACAAGTTTTCTCTACTTAAACATTCCATAATTAGGGAATTGTGAGAGATTGGGAATAACTCTCTCTTGAAGAATCCAAATTGGTTCAGACCTGTGGCATTGGAAAGAACACTTAGAGGAATATTACAGGGCCAAAAATCACATGTTAGGGATCTAAAATAACAAAGATACACTAGATTCAATATCAAGCTCCTAGAAGGCAAGAAAAATCTAGATCGTGTGTTGTCAAGGGCTGCAAAGGACCAGACTTTCTAGCGCAGAAAAGCAAAGAAAGGTGTAGCAGAGGGTAGCATGACAAGAGAAGCAATCAAGGTGTATAACAACAGCAAGAAGTTCATCACATAAAGTCTTCAAGTGGGAAGCACTGCATACAGTCACTATAAAGGTATCACTGTACAAAGTCATTGTAAATACATTATTGTAAAAATTTTACTAGTGTCTATCTGCCAAGAGTTGAAGAGGCAATGTCGGGAGGTCTAGGATCATCATTAGGTGGTTGTGTCATAGTTGGGGTTATGGTCTAGTGTGTCTTCCTCTTCTACATCATTCTATATCATTGAAAAGTAGATCGTTTTCCCTGGTACGAGATTCCATTCTTGTTTTATTCTTCTATAGGGTGGTAGGGTGGTGCTAGGGTGAGTTGTAGCTCAATGGGTGTTGGGGCATCCGTTCAATTGACTACTGAAGAATCTTGGGCATTTGAGCATCCATCCAGTGGGAGCTGGAGAATAATTTTTTTCTAGATTCTAATAATTTGGAGCTTTATTTTCAATCGGAGTTGAATATTAAAGAATTATTAGAAAATCATTAGGTGGTTTTTGTCCCGGAGTGGGTTTCCACCTTAAAAACTGTGTGCATTTGTGTTCCTTTTGTTTACTGCTATCATTGTACAAACACTGATAATAATTGAAGATTAACTAATTCTCTAATTGAAAGTAATACTGATTCACCCCCTCCCCTCTCATTATATCCAACAAATACAAGGATATTTTCTCCTCACCAACATAGGTTCCTCTGCACTATCAGGTCAAGCACTCCATTGATATGACCCTAGGCATATTGCTGCTTGATGTTGCCATACCTCATGCGACCACATAGACAAAATCCAAACATGTACTATCTGAGGCTGATAAAGCAACCAGATTTATTAAACGCATCCAACAGGTCCACAACATCTTGAAGAAAACTAATGCCAAGTACAAGCAGCGACATGATCAGCATAGGATTCCACACAACTTCCAGGTGGGCGACAAAGTGTGGCTACATTTTCAGAAGGAGCACCTCCCTGGACCCCACTGCAAGCTTCGCCCACTCTGATATGGGACATAAACCATCACTAAGGTTGTAGGGGACAATTCATTCGAGCTTAGTATTCCACCATTCCTTGCTATGCACCCAGTGTTCAATGTGGACCTCCTTTGGCCCTACTTTCCACCTTTAATGGACAACTCTGAAATTGAATAACAACTCACACCAACAGAGTTAAACCCAGACTGCATAGAACGGGCCACCACAAATTGTATCATGGACATGCAAATCAATAATACTCGCCAGAAAAATATCTAACTGTATCGTGTTGTCAAATTTGGCCAACTCCTGCACCAAGGCAAGTGGCTCACCAAGGACCAGTTCAACATAATTTTCCTCATCTCATGGAGAAACTCAACACAATGGGGACCATTTCTTCCTAAGGGGGGAGGAATGATCCAAGTGGATATTCGTGGCCACCCACCTATTCCACTTTGGGCCCCACCATTGTTTCTTTTAGCTTTTCAGTTTCCTTAATTGTAGCACAATTTACTATTTTTAGCATTTTTTCGGGTCCTGAACTTCCGGAGCCGTTTTGATGCCCTAAACGACATTTTTTTGGAAAACTGGGAGAAAATTTGTCCTTTCACTAATACTTCTCATTCAAAAGTTGTAGTCCCCAGATAAATATTTCTAATGAGGTATTGTGCATGTCAAACACAGATCGTATGCCAAAGTTACGTCCCCGGGAAGTTGATGTACCAATTTACCTAAACAGGGCCCACAGTTTTGGCGCTTTATCTCCTAGGGTTAGGTTTTTTTATGTTTAGTATTTTCCATTGTTTCTCAATCATAAATAGGCCTTGGAGCCTCATTTTAACATATTTCAGAGGCTTGTATCCACCATATCTCTTCTAAGAGATAAGCTACCAGCGCCCTAGCTAGTTTATTTCCATTCTATCTGTAAACATATTTCAGTTATGTGATATTAACGAAATGAAGTCTTATTTTTGCCGCATCTTTGTGTTTATGTGTATTTATGTATTTTATTTCATTCCTACATAAGTCTAGATCAATGGTATTAGAGTGACATTTGGTGCTCAAGTACTGCAGTTGTTTTCACAGATAAATTCAGGAGGAAATGGAGTTCCTTGACATTGCCTCTCTTGGCGTGACATATCGATATGCTGCCAAGATCAAGAAGAAATTTAAGCAGAAGAAGCGAGACTTTGGATCTGTGAATTCCAAGCCAGGGAAAGACGCCCCTAAACCCCAGAACAAGGGGAAAAGCCAAAGTGGGGCGACTCAGAACAACATCATAAAGCAAAATAAGGACATGGGGAAGTGGTGTGAATTTCATAATAGTTCCACTCACAACTCAAGCAAGTGTCGAGCAAAACAGTCGCTAGTGGTCGAACTGAAGACATCTGAATCATATTCATGTTTTGCTTCTGAGTAAGAGCCGAAGAAGGGGAAGGACAAAGGGAAGCATATCATTGATGCAGAACCTAGTGCCACCATTGCCACCACCAAGCTCCAGAGGGAGGATCCCGAGGATCTAGAGGAGGGGGAGCGCCTCTTCCATTTGTAGATGTGGGTGAAGTGTTCTCTACTACAATTCCTTGTCGATAGCAGGACCCAAAAGAACTTCATTTCAGCAGAGGTCATGAAGCGGCTCATCCTACCGACCATAGCATACCCATAGTCGTATATCATTAGGTGGCTTCACCAAGGAAGATATCTCTGTGTCAGCCAGTAGTGCCTTCTTTCATACATCATATAGCCCTTCATGGATGATGTATTGTGTGATGTTGCTCATTTTGATGTGTCTGATTTATTATTAGGCCAACCATACTTATGGAAGCGACATGCTTTGTATGAGTCTAGGCCTCGTTCTATTTTATTATTTTGGGAAATAAGTTGTACAGATACCGAAGGTAGTACCTCCTTCCGCCATCTATTTGAGTACTGCAAAGTAATGTAGTAAGATTATTTTCCAAACTAGGAAATTTGTTTTCATTACGATTTGCCCACAGGACAAGAAGAAGATTTTTGGTGCAGCCTCCAAACAGGGCTCCCCTGCACGACAACAACAGATGGACAAAGACGTGGAGGAATACAAGGACATTTTATCCTCGCCAACAGAGGTTCCTCTACACCATCATGTCAAACACTCCATTGATCTGACCCCAGGCACATCACTGCCTAATGTTTCCATACCTCATGCGACCACACAGATAAAATCCACACATGTATTGTATGAGGCTGATAAAGAAACCGGATCTATTGAACGCATCCAGCAGGTCCACGACATCTTGGAGAAATCCAATGCCAAGTACAAGCAGCGACATGATCAACATCGGATGCCACAAAACTTCTAGGTGGGTGACAAAGTGTGGCTAAATTTGTAGAAGGAGCACCTCCTTGGACCCCACTGCAAGCTTCACCCACTCTGATATGGGCCATACACCATCACTAAGGCTATAGGGAAAATGCTTTCGATCTCAGTATTCCACCATTCCTTGGTATCCACCCAGTGTTCAATGTGGATCGCCTTCGACCCTACTTTCCACCTCTTCTCGACACCTCCGACATGGCAGAACAACTCACACCAATAGAGTTAAACCCAGACTGCATGGAATAGACCACCATGGATCGTATCATGGACAAGAAAATCAATAACACTCTCTAGTAGAATATCCAAGTGTATCGGGTTGTCAAAGCTGGCCAACTTCTGCACTAAGGCAAGTGGCTCACTAGGGACCAAGTTCAACAGAAGTTTCCTCATCTCATGGAGGAACTCAACGCAATGGGGACCATTGCTTCGTAATGGGGGAGGAATAATCTAGGTGGATATTGGTGGCCACCTACCTATTCCACTTTGGTCCCCACCATTTTTCTTTAAGTTTTTCAATTTCCTTAATTGTAGCACAGTTTATTATTTTTAGGAGTTTTTCAGGCCTTGAACTTCCGGAGCCATTTTGAAGCTCCAAATGGCATTTTTTTGGAAAACCGGGAGTAACATGGCTATTTTATTAATATTTCTCAGTCAAAATTTGTATTCCTCGGATATATATTCTAACGAGGTATTGTGTGCATCAAACGGAGATCATATGCCAAAGTTACGTCCTTGGGAAGTTTATGTACCAATTTACCCAAACGGGGCCCATAGCTTTGGCGCTTCATCTTCTAGGGTTAGGTTTTTGGATGTTTAGGGTTTTCCATTATTTATAAATCATAAATAGGCCTTGAAGCCTCATTAAAACATAGTTCATAGGCTTGTAGACGCCACATATCTTCTCAGAGATAAGCTACCAGCGCCCTATCTATTCTATTTCTATTATGTGTGTAAGCATATTTCGGTTATGTGATATTAATGAAATGAAGTATTATTTTTGTTGCATCTCTATGTTTATGTGTATTTATGTATTTTTTTGTGTTCCTGTATAAGTCTGGATCAATTTCTTACGAGTTATGACACAAAGGCAGCGCAGTGATTGCACAAAGGTAGTTTGGGGCTAGCCATTCAAAGGTTGGATCAATGTCGGATCTCTAGTGATAGTGAGAGGTTAATTCTCACTTCATTTCTTCCAATTATACTCTCTATATTGGATAGCTAGTTGGGCATCCAAAGGTTGCATTAAAATACTACTTCATAATAATACAAATCCTCATTTGTTGCACCGGTTTTCCCGCATTGGGTTTTTCTTGAGACATTGTCCAAAAATAATAGTGTCAATTGTGTGTTATATCTTTCCTACGCCGTATTTTGTTTCGACAACATTTTTATATTTTTGTAGGTTGCAGTGTGATGTATTCAATGTTTTCCATTGATAACTAGAAATAAATTTTTAATTAAAGATTAATAATTAGGTAAATATTTTCTAGTTGTTGCAATAAGATTCCAAATTTAGGAATGTTCACATGGTATCAGAGGGCAGGTGAAGCAAGAAGAGGTCAGCACTGAGCAAAAGAGGGAACTCGAAGAGCTGCGTAAGCAGCAAATCGAAACCCTAGAGGGGAAACACATTCTAGTTCCAGGTGTTATAGTACAAATGACCTCCTCATCAGCATAGAGGAGAAGGACACATGGAAGGAATAAATTGACCTAGAAAGAGACCTATTTTTCCAGGGTGACGTACCCTAGAGACTGCTAGGCTAATTTATAATGCATCTCTTCCTCTTTAAGGGAGCTTTAAGGCCTAGTTTAACACATTGTGTTGCCTAAGGGGCAACGTTACCCTTGATTAATGAAGACAAAGGGACAAATTCCACAGTAACTAACTAACATTTCCGACTTTTTCTCAAGGAGTCATTCCAAAAATCGGGCAACCTGCACTGTAGACCTCTGATTGGACATTACTAAACCTAACTGAGCATCCAAAGAGGTAAAAATCTAGGAAAATCATGTAAACATCATGGACTTTTCCCTATTCGAACTAATGGAGAAGAATGTCAAGGTTGATCCTCCCAAACGCTTATAAATTGGAGGCTAGGGCTCATTGTCAAAGGTCAAAATGTTGATTGTGTGAGGAGCGAACTTTTGTTGTTGAGTGTGAGGTTTCATGGTTGGCTAGGTTCATTGCGAACTTTTGGCCTAAGAATTGTCACACTTCGATATTGAGGAGAGAGAGCTTGGAGTCGGAGGACTGAAGGAAGCTTGACCAAACTAATGGTTGTAATCTTCCTTCTTTGAATAATTTAAACGCCTCTATTTTTTCCACTTGGTGTCTTGTTAATGCATATATTGTTTATTCGTTTAAGATACATGTTATAAGTGGCTTAAATTTACATGGTTTATTGTTTGATTATATACTTGTTTGATTGTTTGTAGTGATAATACTGTGAAGATTACGCTAGTTTGTTGTTTGTTTGCAGGATTCAAACTTGGAGCTGGTGAGGAGGACTTCTGCCACACTGCATTGCGCTCTCCAACAGATCTGCCTTATACATCAAGGTAATCCTTCAATACTTCACTTTGTTAATCAAGAATTAGTATGAACATGCATGTAGTTTAGTTGTGAATGTTGCAGCTAATATGACTATCTGCCTTGGGTCTTGGGAAGGCCCAAGATGGATCTTACTCCAGCTACCACCTATGCATTTTACCCTTAAGCAGAATTGGCGACTCCATTGGGGACTAATCCATAGTTCCAGATTGTTTATTTTCGAGCCTTTGGTTCTTTCCCTCTATCACTTTTCTTTCTACTCACATCCCTTTCTGATCATTTCATGTGCTTTGTGACCATTTCATCAGCTCACATTGTTCAGAACAGACCTTGCCTGACCATTATTTTCAATTTATCCTCAGTAACACACCCCCCGTGTGTGTTCCAAATCATTATAACGCAACTCCTACTTGAAAACAACGTGTTAGTCCTACTATTAATGCATTGTACTCCTTGCTAGGCAGCGTTACTTAGCCTAAAACTTGTTATTTCACCCCTACTATGATTTCCCTTGTTGTTGAGTTGTTGGATGTCAGTTTGGATTCTGTATTTAGGATATTTGTGCTTGGTTGCCTGCTAGCATATTAGTTTTTCTTGTTTGAAAAGTTAGCTTAGTTGTATTTACTTTTTTAAAAGAAAAAAAAAATTTAGTTACCTATACATATTAAAGACCCAACACCTGGGGCAACATGTTTTTCTGGTGTCTTTTGATCACCCATGCTTAGTATTAGGCCATAAAATCAACAAGAAAGAAAAATTTATGTAATTTTAATCTAAATGCGACTAATCTATCATGAGAATATCATATGATGTTAGTTCTAATTAGAAAATCAACATGCAATGCATCCTACCCTAACATGCATATTACATTACCCAAATACTAAGTGTAATCATAGGCCCAATGCAACCAGCATATCATCCATTCAATATGAAAATAACTGCCATTTTGCTTACTCATGCAACAGGTCCAAAGGTAGGGGTAGGAATGACAATATGAAAGGTGACAAGGGTAAAAGGTGGAAAAATGAAATGACCACACATGGAATACCAGGGGGGAAGAGGGAGTTAAGGGATGCAATCTATTTCGCAAGGTCCTTTCTTCCAACCAAAAGATAGAGATGCCAACAATTAAGCTCATGAAACTCTGATGGATAAAAACCTTGAGCATATCATCCCCATTATGGTCCCCATCATTATTTCATTTTTTATGCCCACCATAATCTCATGACTAGGCAGAAATGGATATCGATGACAAGGGGAGACACAACAAGCAGGTTTCTCATGATAATCAAACTCACAATCCTAAGGGTATGAGGGGGAAGGAGGGATACATCTAATGGATAGTTCTTCCTTAGCATCATACCTAGGAGAGGAATATGGATCATCAATGATGGTGCCAATGTGAGAAAGGGAAGATGTGGGCTCAAGGGTAATGTATCCATGTTATTGGGATCTTAGGGAAGGTATGGGAAAACAAGGCCTTCATCAATGTCATAAATGGAGCCCACCATTTCCAATGAACCTTCTTTATTCTTGGGAAACCATGATCCTCCATTTCAACGGTGTGAGTAGGAATATCATCATGAGTAATGTCTTGGAGAAAATGAAAATCAATTCCCACCTCATTTTCGGGGTCAGTATCATAAATAGGGGCATAGTCAAAATAATGGTTTCCCACTTCCCACTTTCCCTCATTAATGCACAAGAAATCATAAATTTCAATATCATAGGGAGCTACAATGTTCATGCCTTCAAATTCCCTATCCTGAATGGAAGTCCCCACTTCATCGTGTTGATCCTCGTGGACTTTAATGGGGCTCTCTTTCATTTCATGCACATCCTCAATCATTAAATTCACATCCTTAATCCCTTCTACAACCTTATGATCTTCTTTAGATGGGTTCCATTCTTCCATATATCCTTCCACATTCGAATTTTCTTCAAGGTCACAATGATCATCTAATTTTGAATCATTATAATATTTGTATTGATAAGTTCAATCAAAATGTCAAAAGCATAGGTTCGGGTAGCAAATTTAAAGAGATGACTAGGATCCTTTTCATAGGCACACATTATTATGTAGAGTTGTTTTTGTGTTATCGCATGAAACCTGAGCATGAATTGTTTATTCATATTTTCCAAAAAATATTCATAAAACTCAACATATTTGTCCACATTCCTTTGTAGTTCTTGAATATCTTGATCATTGACTTTTGAAAATGGAGAGACAAGCGTAATTTCTTTTTGACCATAATCCATTTTTTATGATTTTTCATATTAATATTGTTATGGGCCATTTTGTCACATCTAGTCAATAGGCCTCCTAATGGGATCAATCAACATATGTTTCCCCCTTTTCATCATCATTTCACAAAGCCTTAAGCATGCATCCTTCGTTCCCCATAGTTTCTGTTGAGCCCCAAAGATGTCCTTCTTTTCCACCACATTTCACTTCATTTTCTTTGTCCCTCATCAATTACAGGCTTAAATGATCAATAGGATTGATTAGGATTACTTTAAGAATGTATATAATGACTAACTTGCTATGTTTTCATGATTTTGTTATTGTAGCAATTTTTTACTAGACTCGGCTACAGAACATAGTCATTCTGTAGCCAGTCGCCTATTCCGCAGCCGTTCTCATGTTTACGCAAGTTCTAGGTGTCACCTCAAGGAAAAATGCATATGGTCGTATTCCACATCACTCCCCCATCATTTCTTGCTCTCCATGAAGTCTGAGCTCGAGTCTACAGGCAGTTATGCACGTGGGAAACCAAAACTAGGTGACAGACTTCTAATAGGACAAGGACTGTACAGATGTCCTTAATCATAGAATGAGGCCACCACCAGAGTCCTAGTTTGATTTTAGTTTGGAAAGACAATTACTCCTGTTTTATCTCAAAGACAGTTATGTAATTTTGTTATAAGTATGGCTCGGGAGACCGAGAAACAACTTAGCTAGATTTATGTTTTATTGCTAGATCTCAGAAGACCGTAAATACTCTGTTTTGAAGAATTTCTCCTTTAATGAAAGAAGCATCACTTTATTGCAAGAGCTGAGTCAATCTTGAGTAGATTTGTGTGCTAATCCGATGGCAGAGGGCCCCTGCTACCTGAGAAGCTTTGTTCATATGGTTTAGATAAGTAACTTAGCCTTGTTTCATTCTTAGTTTAGTCAATTTTCTGAACTTTGTGTTTTTATACTTACTTACAAAGGATGCCACAGTTAGTCTTATCCTTGCAAACTCTTCCAAAATATCACTCACATTGGATGGGATATAACTGTAGTATTTAGGAGTTAGTTTCATTTCTTTGAACTTTATGATTTTTTGCTCAATTACATCAGTTGTTACAGCTAGTCGTGATCTTATAAACTCTTCCAAAATATCACTAACTCTAGATGAGACATAGCTGTGGTGTTTTAGAGCTTTGTTGTGTTTTGTTGAATTGTATGCTTTCATGCTCATTTACATAACATGTTGCAGCCAATCCTGTTCCATAAATTATTCCAAAATACCACTAATTCCGAATGAGACAGAGCTGAGACATTTTAGTGATTAGTTGCATCTTTAGTCTAGTTGTAGTACTCCGGAGGTAGATGTCACTCTAGTTTAATTCTGTCACCGTGTTTTAAGTTTGATAATGGCACTCTAGTATAACTTTGTTCACTATACTTTAAGTTAGATTAGTGACATTCTAGTTCAGTTCCAATTCACTGTATTTCAAAGTTAGGCTAAAAGCATTCTAGTTTAGTTGTGATCACTGTGTTTCAAGCTTGATCAATTGCATTCTAGTTCAGTGTTATCCATTGTTCTTTAAGTTGTATTAACTGTCAAAATTAGACTTCACGGCCTTCATTGTTTACAAACTAATCTTGTTTTGACTTTCTATTAATGCATCATCATATGGACAGGAATGAGTTAGTGATATCAGTTTAAGGCCTTGATTGTTCTACAATCCTTTGCAATTTCACAATTAAGCCTTTTTCCCAAAAAATATTTTATAAAATCTCTAACTTTCGAATAAGGTTTAGTGGTGACAAGTTGAGCTGCAGAATGGATTGATCTTAGCATGACAAGTTAATTCAGAGTAGAAATCTTATTGTGTTACAAATAGTCTTTTTCCAATTGTGTTCCAATAAACTTTTAGCCATGGATGAGATTCTTTGTAATATTGTAAGATGGTTGTTTACTTAGGAGAACCTAATTTGTACTAAACTTTTCCTTTTTCAAGCTATTCCAACATATTTCTAATGAATGAATTGGATGAGTTTATGTTATGAGTTATTGAGTTCATGTTGTGATTTATTTTCTTGCTATGAGTCATTATCAAACTTTGCATTTTCTGTTATTTAGTATAGGTTTTGCTTTGTTTTTAGTGTGACCAACAATTGTTCTTTTTCAACATTTAGTTCTTTTCCTTCTTAACATAAAACCACAAAACCAAAAACATCATAAAAACACTAAACACAACGTAGTGAGAAACAGATACCTAGGCACATATAGTGCACCTCACTTCAGCAGTTTACTGACCCTGGTTGATAATTTATGACCTCAATTTAGGAACACTAAGTTGAGCACAACATTTTGGCGCCATTTCCGGGGAAGTGTAGCTAGGTAGCCTTGTTTCTTACCTCCAAAAAACAATGACATGCGTAGAGAAAGAGACTCAAGGGGTAGATTCATAAGAAGCAGAAGCTTGATTCCTAGAACACCACTTGTTTCACCAAGACCAAGAGCCAACACACCTTCAACTCAAACCCACATTCCATCCTTTACTGATCCTAGACTCTCAGAGGACTTAAGATCAGATATTCCATTAGAAAGACCTTCCACTTCATCCACTGAACCTGTCTTAGAAGAAGATTCAAGGACCCCTGCTAGAGACACAAATTTTTCCACTTCCACAGAAGAATCAACTATGGCAGAAGAAGGGGGAGGAGGAGTCTTTAATGGAGAACACACATTATTTGGAGGGGGTATAGGTAGAGGTAGAGGAGAAGGAGGTAGAGGTGCAGAAGGAGAAGGAAGTAGAGGAAGAGGTAGAAGAGAAATGGGAAACTCTTTTGGGTTTCCTATAGTAGATGAAGAAACCAATACAACTATGAAAAACATTTCACCCTCTGTCCTTCCAAACTTTTATGAACTTAAAACTGAAGATACCGAAACCTTCCTATTTGAATTTGAAGTCTTGTGTAGAACTTATGACTACTTACAAGATGCTCAAAAACTTAAACTATTTCCTTCAACATTGAAAGGAGCAGCATTGAAGTGGTTTATGAGTTTGATCAACAGCTCTATTAGGACATGGGAAGACATGAAACAAGCATTTCTAGAGAGGTATTTGGATTACTGTATGCCAGTCAACCATAAGGAGGAAGTGTTTAAAATGCTACAAAAAGAGGATGAAAATTTGGAAGATTTTTTGGAGAGATTTAACTACAACATCAAAAGAGCAAAAATGGAAAACTTAGACCAAGACACCTTGAAAGCTCTCTTGTTGAAGACAATTAGGGATGAATGGTTAGATATCCTTAACATGATGGGAAAAGGGGATATATCTTAGCTCACATTACCTGAAATAGCTGAATTATGTATCAACCTTTAAAGAGGGAAATCTAAAACTGTAAAAGGACCAAGAGACCCTGCGCTTGCAAGGGCAAGTAAGTCTGCTTATGGGACAGTAAGTAGGGCAGAAATAGGACATATTCTTGATGAGTTCAAATCTGATATCTTAGGGAGTCTTAGTGAAAAAATAGACACCCTCAAGTTACAAAACAAGTAAAAATCTGAATCTGATGCCTTAGCAATATTTTGTCCCAAATGTAGAAAGAAACATGCCTTGAGAGAGTGCCCTTTGGATGCAAAAGTTGTAGAGACTTGTGTAATTTTTTTAGAGAAACATGAGATCAAGATTTTTCCTTCACTTCCTGGTCTTAAAGCTGTCTTTCAAAAATAAACTCCTACAAGTTCCACAGAATCTCTCAATTTTGTCTCCAGGAGGCCTTGGCAAGGACCTCAAACACAAGGATTTCATAATCAGTTGTATAATCAACCCCCACCAAATTGGAATTCTTGGCATCAACCTTGGCCCCAATTTCAAAATCAATCACAAACTTGGGCGCAAGAAGCACAAAATCCCTATGGAATATACTCTCAGTATTACCAATATCCACCATCCTATCCACCATATCCACATTTCCCTCCTCAACAAAATTCTCAAAATCCACAACATCAAAATCAACCACTTCCATTCCCATTTCCTCAGAAAAAAATCAGTTGTCTGCCCAACCCATACCAAACCCCAACAATAAAAATCCTCAGAACACATACATGATATAAGGCCAACAGTTTCCAACTTATTTGATCACTCCTTTAGACCTTAGTGATGTTCAACTTAGGTCTGGAAGAATACTTGAAAAGAGGAAACCTTCTGTAATCATACAAGAGCAAGACAATTATGAGGAAGATTCTCTACGGGTAAATAAAAGTCTTGAAGAGAACACAACTTTCCAAGACTCAAACATTGAAAAATCAAAACAAAAAGAACCAATAATTTCAACTCCTATATTAGAGCAGCCATCAACATCTGCTTCTACACCTCCCTTTCCAGAAAGATTACAAATTGATAGGGGTGTAGAGAAACAAATTATGGTGCCTAATTATGATTTCCTAGATGAGCTGAGAAATGTTTTTATTAAGATCCCATTATTACAAGCCATCAAGTAAATTCCAATCTTAGCAAAGACAATAAAGGAGTTGAGCATGAAGAAAACAGGGAAAAGAATAAGAGAGATAAAGAAAATTCAACTGGCAGGAAAAATAGCAGATATCATGACGGGTAAGATGGCTATTCCAAAGTATCTAGACCCAGGAAATCCAGTTGTTAAAATTCACATTAATGGAATTGAGATCCAAAACACACTTATTGATTTAGGAGCAGCAATCAATATCATGAGTAGACAAATCATGGATAAACTGAAACTTCCTAATCTTCTTTATACACCCACATTATTACAATTAGCAGACAGATCTGTGATCAAACCTGATGGGGTAATAGAAGACATTCCAGTGTCCCTAGATTCTTGGGAATATCCTGTGGATTTTATGATCCTAACTCCTAAGAATAATCTAGGGGGGCATCCTGTTATATTAGGAAGACCTTGGTTAGCTACAGCTGATGCTTTCATTAGTTGTAGATCCGGTGATATGTACAACTCTAATGGTAGTTCAACCAAGAAATTTACCTTGTATCCTCTAGCAAAGACAATTACAAAATTAGATGATACTCAATGGATAGAGGATGAAGAAGACTTACAACCTCTCTTCACAATTTCAGAAATTAGTGAAGATAGCCAGATTTTGAATACCTTAGAAAACTTTGAATCCTCTTCGGAATATAAGCATGAACAATTTCAAGAATAATCCAACATTGATTTTTTATCATCAAGACAGATGTCTCTTTACTCCATGGATAAATTTGGCAGCTCTACAATTGAGATATTTCCAGGCCAAACTTTAAATATAAACAAGAACCTAGAGAAATCTCAACAAGAAGAGCTAGTCAAGATATTACAGAGACATTCTTCTGCATATGCATGGGAGTACACTGATATGAAAGGGATAAGCCCCAAGACTTGCACTCATCACATCTACATAGAGGAAAATTTTAAACCAATCAGACAACCTCAGAGAAGGATGAATCCAAATCTTAGGGAGATTGTTAAGGAAGAATCGCAGAAATTGTTAAATGTTAACTTTATCTATCCCATTTCAGATAGTCAGTGGGTTTCTCCTTTGGTAATTTTTCCAAAGAAAAATGGTAAATGGAGGGTATGTATTGACTACCGGGAATTAAACAAAGCTACTCTTAAAGATCATTTTTCCTTACCTTTCATAGATCAGGTGTTACATACATTAGCTGGAAAAAAGTACTTTTCATTCTTAGATGGCTTTAATGGTTATAACCAAATTTAGGTAGCACTTGAAGATCAAGACAAAACCACATTTACCTGTCCTTGGGGTACCTATGCTTACCAAGTATTTCCATTTGGACTATGCAATGCACTCACAACATTTCAAAGGGCAGTACTAGGAATCTTTTCAGATCTAATACATGATTGTGTAGAGGTATATATGGATGATTTCACAGTTTATGGAAACACATTTGAAGAAGCCTTAACAAACTTGGAAAATTTTTTAAAGAGATGTAAAGAAGCAAATATTTCACTTAATCATGAGAAGTGTTTTATGATGTTCACTGAAGGAATTGTTTTAGGACATCACATTTCAAGGGATGGGATTAGAGTTGATGAGTCAAAAGTTGAATTCATCTCTAAATTATCTATTCCAAGTTGTCAAAAAGATGTTAGGAGTTTTCTAGGATTCACAGGATATTATCGAATGTTTATATAAAACTTCACCAAGATAGCATCTCCTCTTTTCAAATTACTTACCAAAGACTGTGAATCTAAGTGGAATCCTAATTGCCAGTTAGCCTTTGAGACCCTGAAAACAAAAATCTCCGAAGCACCTATTTTAATAGGACCTAACTGGAAGTTACCTTTTCATATTTCAACAGATGCCTCAGATACAACTCTAGGGGCAGTATTGGGACAAAAAGACTTGATTCCATATGCCATCTATTATACCAGTAAAAATTTGACTCCTTTAGAGTTAAACTATACTGTAATTGAAAAAGAGTTTTTAGCTGTTGTTCATGCCATAAACAAATTCAGACACTATATAACAGGCTATGAAACTTTTTTTCACACAGATCACTCTGCAATTAGATATCTAATGAACAAATCAAT